>JASCZW010015140.1:0-21223 GCA_034211315.2 Aedes japonicus | reverse complement strand
TATTGATTACTACTTTTCCTTCTTTCATTTTTTCTTTTCATTATTTTCTTTCTTTATTTTTCTTTTTCATACATAATATTCATACTATTTTCTTTCATTAATATTTTTCATTTTCATCTTTTCATTTTTTCTTTCTTTCATATTATTTCTCGATGATAATTGCAATATCTCTCCCTTCCACAATATCATTGACATTAGATCTCAAAAAAAAAAAAAAAAAAAAAAAAAAAAAAAAAAAAAAAATATTTTGTTTCTTTTTTTTTTTTTTTTTTTTTTTTTTTTTTTTTTTTTTTTTTTTTTTTATTATTTAAAAAAAAAAAAAAAAAAAAAAAAAAAAAAAAAAAAAAAATGATCGATTGATAAGATCTTTCTCGCTTTCTTCACGGGATAAAGAGACTGCTTTGAGGTCAGTTCAATCTAACTTGCTTTCTGAGTTTTTTTTCATTTGAATGTTTGTACACATTTATTGGGATTGAAATTTCGAACGTATTTGCCAACGAACAGAGATATTATTCACTCTGATCTGATTAAATCAAATGCCGGGCGCTGTAAACGTTGATGCGTGTGATGGCTGTGATAGTGGCAATGATAATAGCAATTGTTTTTCATTCCTTATGAATTTTTCTCCATAGTGGATATATAGATGCGTCATCTAACAGCGTAGTATTGTATTACTGTGATTCGAATGAACGGAAGTTCAGGCTTATTTAGTATAATTCATGACGGAATCTTCTACTTTATTGGTGATCGAATCGATTCGAGTGGTATCGTGTGCCAGATGAGTTGGCTCTTGGGAATATTCTTCGATGCGAGAAGCTGGGGATGGATTTCTGTGAATACTACTACTGCTTTTTGATGAGTAAATATGACACGGTTGTTCTTGAAAGCTGGGTGCTTCGGTTTATGAAGCTGCTTCGACACGGTGATTCTGGGGTAGTGATAATTTTTTGACTACATTCACCATGCATTTTAGTGAGACATCCTCCATGCGTCGAAAATGCCTTCTTTTAATCCCAAAAATAGCAAGATTTAGGTCCTCAGTATTTAGTTGTGCAGTGGTGAAAATGCATATAAACAGCACTTATCAGCGAAAGATGAGAAGTAACGATTTGTTCTGAAGTTGACTAGCTTTCGAAATAAAAAAGTACGAGTTATTGCAGGCATTGATTAGATCGTTCGAGATTGATCATTAAAATGGGGTAAATTTCAGGTTTCAAATGAAACTCGAAGCCTGTATCTGTAAAGGCCATTCGGACACCTTCAGTTCTCTTTTCAAAAGTGTAGAATCTGCTGTGTTAAGCGATTGCTAGTAACCGTTGCTTTTACAGGACCGAAAACTACTCTACCTGCAAATCAATGTACCCCAGACTGCGAGGGGGAACATTTTTCTCACCTTACGGATGCATTTATTAACGTGTGTGAATTTTTACGATAATCGATAGGGAATTTCGTCAATTGTAAAAAAAAAGCAGATCCGCTGAGTTTATCTTATCTTTATTTCATAGAGTGACTCGTTTCGTTACACAATCACAATTTAAAAATGTATAGTTTCTAATCTCTATCACATGCTGCAAAATTCCTAAAATTTATTCACTTTTTGACGTGTAACCTCTTTAGTCATTTTTGCATATAACCTTTTTAGGCGTTGTTGGATGCAGCCAACATACAGGATGTTTTCACTCACATGTTGACCGCTGTCAACATCAATCGATGAAGTGGACTGTCAACCCGTTGCCACATCACCGACGCACGAAAGAGCTTGCTTTGACTGACTGCCAAAGTTCTAAACGGAATGAGGCTGTTGGATTCTGGTTCCAGGTTCTCTAAAGAACTGTGATTTCAACTTCTCTACGAAACGCAGCAAACAAGCAACTCCATGATCTGGACGGGTGAACTGAGAAAGGCAATTTCTTCTTTCGACAAATACCACTACTTTACTTTTGGTTTAGATACCCGAATAAAAACATTTCATAGGTTTACAAATAAATGTATTGTAACCATACAGTAGAATTGTACGGGGAGAAGAGCCCGCCCTTTATTCACAAACTGTTAGCAATGGGGAGTTGGCATTTCCACTCTCCCCATCCAGAGTGCTTCAATCGGGTACCCTGATGGTCCCTCCCATTCCCATGAAATATTTATATAATAGTGTATGTATTTATCTAAATGAAAAATACTGTAAACACTCGGTATATATTATTTATGATCTCCCTTTGGTGGATCCTGAAATGTAAGAAATGTTGTAAAGTGTTAAAGTGTAGAGTTCTGTGGTTTCACGCTTATGCACGTTTTTGTTTGTTTTCATCGATAGCAGCAATTTCCCAAAATCTTGATTTATGGTATCCTAAAAAGTTTGTTAGAATTATACAAAAATAACGTATGTACATTTTAATTTACTGTTGCCATGGTCACTTTCTGCTGCTTGATGTTGATTTTATAACAGCAATACGCTTTATTTTTGCTGGCCAAATAATTAGTTGCTCCTGTGTAAGGGAGTTAAAGACAAATGGAAAAAACAACAAACAACAACAACAAAAAACAACAAGCAATTTTTAAATCATCTAAGAAGTAAAATCAATAAAACAATTTCATCAAATATAATGATATTGTGAGTACAGACACATCAGACACCATCCGAATGGCAAACAGCTCAGATTTGGAAAAGGTCCATTTGCAAACCGGAATTGAAAAATACATTAGGTAATAAGTGCGAAAGCCTACCGTAGATTCCGTCGCAGCTTCTTTTGTTCAGCTAGATACTTCTAAATCATAATGATAATTGGACATTAAAGACATAATAATTAAAAGTATATAAAACCTATTAGGAGAAATTTTTTTTTTAAAATATGTTAAAATATAAATCCATAAAACACCAGTAATGATAAAAATGATAATGATGGTGATAAAGAAGATTGATAATGGTTATGAATAAACAGGGGTATGTATATGTATCTTAACTATAGAAAAAATCATTTTTGTTCTTAACAAATTTTAGTTAATTATTATTAATTGTATTGTTTCTCAATTGTTGAATATCCTAGCATATGGAGTGAATTGTAAATCTATTGTAATGACAATATGCTTTTTTTATTTATCTGATTCACGAGCAATAAGATTTATGGTTGGAAATAGATTTTAAGGTTATTTTTTATTATGGTACTGTAATTGTATGGTTATTTTTATCCGGGTATTTATTTCATCTCGGTCAAAATTATACTGACATAGATTTTGTGTTGTACTCTACTTTTATAGTTGAAATATTGCGTCAGCCGCTTCTCATTGGCTATCACTGCACAACGCAAATAAAAAGAAACTATGTTCTGATTAGTTAATATGGGAGGCGAAGCCGATTGCCCACGGCAGCTCGGGGTTAGTGCGATAAAAAAAGGAAGGGAACAGGAGGAATGAAGGGAAATGTCAATGCTGCGACTGATGCGACGTTCGGTAATCTGCAGGGGTAGGGTGACTAGGAGGGACACGAGATTCGAAATTTATTCGCTGTTGCGAACATCAAACCCCACGCAATTCGGTAGTCCATCAGCAAGTGATACATCGGTGACTCTTGGCTTGTTATCATCTATCGATAAAATAGAAAGTTTCGTTATTGGACGTCGATAAACTGTGTCTCCCACCATAACATCAACAACTCTCACTAAGTTGTCTTCTCCAGGGTATGAGCGAACGATTCTTTCCAATTTCCATTGCTGTGGTGGCAAACTTTTATTTTCTAGCAAAACGACTGTACCAGGGCGGACATTAGGTTGAAGAATCTGATTTTTACCTCTTGGTTGTAAACTTGCAAGATATTCGTGGTCCCACGATCGCCAAAAATGCTCTCTCATTTGCTGTAGGTGTTGCCACCTAGACAATCTATTCGTACTAAGGCCTTCATAGGAAGGCTCAGGGACAGCGATTAGTGGTCTTCCAATAAGAAAATGGGAAGGGGTAATAACTTCTCCTTCAGTTCGGTCATCCGAAAAAGAAAACAAAGGTCTTGAATAAGGAATTGCTACAACTTGAGTAAGCAATGCGTAGAATTCTTCGAAAGTCAAGGGAGTTTCCTTTAGTATACGTTTGCGATGATACTTTGTACTTTGTACTACTGCGGTGGCTTCCCATAAGCCTCTAAACTCTGGAGCTTCTGGAGGAATAAAATGCCAAAAAATTTCCTTGGTTTGGCAGAAGTATTCGATAGCGTGGACAACGGCGTGATCATTGAACAAAACAAAAAGATCGTGTAACTCTGTGCGGGCTCCTCGAAAATTGCTACCATTATCCCAATGCAACTCTCGAATCAAACCTCTACGACTGATGAACCTTTGCAGAGCAGCGATAAAGGCAGCAGAAGACAGCGATTCCGTACAGCCGATCGAGAACCAAGCAACCAAAAACGTTGGCGAAGAGCAGATAACAAACCGGACGGTCCGACGTGATGATGACGTGAGTCAGAGGGTGATTTGGCAAGATATACTGATGTTTAGTACTTAGAGAAACACGAGAATTTTGAATCCGTCCTGTAACGCGTAGAGCCCCACCTTGTAGAAAAGGTCCTAGCATCCCTATTTTTCGACATGGTGCTCCATTTGCAACCCTTTCAATTTCATCCGTGAGTACATCTTGTTAAATAACCTTCACAATCGTATGGAGCGATGTTCTAAGTTCGTCAATGGTAGGGAGAGATTGCTTGATACGGTTCTCGGAAACCTTTGTTCGGCAGTTTCCAATAAAACGTTAAACTCCAATAAACTCTGGGCCATCCCACCAAAACGAATTTGATTTCAGAACTCCTGGTTGTTGTCCCCGGGAAACCACATCAGCTGGATTGTCTTTTGAACGTACGTAATTCCAATTTGACTGTCTGACCACAAAACACGGATGAGAATTTAACTTGCATGGTTGGAATAGTTTATTGGATTAGTTTCGACAATCGCAAGGCAGCACAAAGCTCTTTACGAGGAATCGTCAAATCTTGGATAGGGGAAATTTTCGACTTGTTACGGAGAAGCTAAACTGAGATCAAATCATTGGCTTGGACACAACGAACATAAAGACAAGCTCCATAGACTATCCCTGAGGCATAAGCAAATCCATGTAATTCAACATATTCGTATTGTGGAACCATTACATGTCTTGGTTGTGAGTTTTGGTTGGCCAGTGTTAGGAATCACCCAGCGTAGCTTCCTTCGAAAAATGTTTTACCTCTTGCAGCATCGGTGATTCACACTCGGGGATCGCCTCGATTGCTTTGTTAGCTGAATACGTACATTCTGAGTCGCCGTTATGTCGACTTGCCATGCTATACGCCGACTTCACTAATGTGTTCCACAACACGAATGTTCAGAACACTTCGCACACTGATTGTGTACCACACATTGTCCCTCTCTTGAACTAAGGAGGATCGAAATTGCAACCAAGAATGGAGAACCTTCAAGAGGCGTGTCCCAGCCAATCTTTAGAGTCCAAGTTTTCTGCATAAGATACTTTGCCAGCACGATAACTGGGGACACCAGTCCGAATGGATCAAAAAGTTTTGCGATTTCTGAAAACATGCTTCTTTTTGTGAACGGTAACATCTCGGACAGATCGGGATTTATTGCAAAAAGAAATGCATCATCGTTTGGACTCCAAAGAAGACCGAGGGTTTAAATAACTTCATTGGGTGAAATTTCGGTCAGTTGAACAAGAGTCTTACGCTCAGAATCCGGAACACCTTCAAGAATCTTCTGATCATTGGCACACCATGTGTGCATTGGAAAACCTTCTTTCTAGAGCAAACTCTGAATCTGTTGACGACAATGGATGGCCTTCTCAATACTGCCCGTGCCTGAAAGAATATCATCCACATAACAGTCGTCACGAATAATGTGGGCTGCCAAAGGAAACTCGCCACCCTCATCAACACACAGCTGAAGCAACGCTCTGGTTGCAATTAACGGGACGGCAGTGGTACCATAAGTGACGGTTAGCAACTCAAGAACTTTGAGAGCTTCCGACGGCTTGGAGCGCCAGAAAACACGAGGGAACGCGGCCTGCGAAGGATCAACAAAAACCTTTCTGTACATTTTGGCAATGTCAGCAGTGAACACGAATGGATGTTTTCTAAATCTCAAGATGATTGATTCAAGATCACTTTGAATAACGGCACCGACTTGTAAAACATCGTTAAGCGAGATATGAGACGGTAGCTTTGCTGACGCGTCAAAAACAACTCTTAATTTGGTGCTGGAGCTTGAGGGCCTAGGAATAGCATGGTGTGGCATGTAATATTTCAGCATGCTGGGAGGATCGAACTTCTCTGCAGTGCCCTAAAGTTTCATTTCTTCGATAAACTTCGAGTACTGTGCGTGGAGCTCAGGCTCGCGAAGAAGCCGTCTTTCAAGATAGTAAAAGCGGCGAAGAGCTAATGAACGATTGTCATGTAGTTGAGAAAGATTTTCTCGAAATGGTAACTAATTTCTTCTATTTTCCAAAATTGTTTAATCATGTTATTAAGAGACTCGATCATAATAGAATTGACCTGCTGCGAGTTAACATACGCTACAGACTCATCATAAATTTCTCCAGAAACCACCCAACCCAATTCGGTTTCACGGAGCTATGGAAGTCCTTCGCCAAGAACACAATGCCCAGTACGCAATAGGCTGAAGAAGTAGCCAGCAAGCAAATCAACGTCGGCAGGTATGTGGAACTTGGGGTCTGCTAAGTGAAATCCTGAAGGGGTATTCCATCGAGAAGGATCCACTGGTCTGGTAGGAAGAACTGCAGCAATCTCCACGACTCTTACCTCGCCAGGAACAAGCCCAACTCGAATTCGCACGAATTAATCTGCGTTGAGAATGGAGTAACGTATGTAACCTTCATTATTCACTATTATAAAATTAATTAATTTTTCCGACGAAAAAAAAAAAAACAATCTGGATGGCCCAGATGGAATTTTTTCATACTGGAGGGACTTAAGAAAGGAGCAGCGTTACTTTTCGACTCGTAACTTTGGTGGTGGTAGTTTGATGGCTTGGGGAGCATTTTGTCAAACTGGAACGGTGCAGATTCCTTTCTCATCCACCAGAATGAACAATCGGGAGTACATTGAGATACTCCAAAATCATTTGCTACCATTCTTCCGACAACATCGTTGAGTTGGCTACACATTTCAGCAAGATAATGCTTACAAGTAGAGCGACTATGGCGTGGTTCAACAAACATGGAGTTCAAATTATGGCCAGCTTGTTCTCCAGACCAAAACCAGATCGTACGTGAAGTATATGCAGACAACAAGCAAGTATCTACACACTTAGAAATTATGAATTTTACACGAGACGAGATTCATGCTTGTAAAAAGTTCGGGAACGTAAACAACGACTTCGTGTGAAATTATGTCTCCTGAAACCGACACATACGCAATTCTATGAAAAATGGGTTTGATTGGATTTATTATCTCATCTCTTTCAACTCATTTTTATGTGCAAAAGGACGCTTGCATGTGTCGGTGTCAGGGGACAGAAATTTACATGACATTTTGGTAGTGTGTAAGGAGTGTATCGAATATAAGCTATCCACATACATTTGCGTTGTACGCATGTATTTGTGATGGTTTTTTATGCCCCGAACATTGCATGCTGTGCGTTTGACTGTAAGCTTTCTTTTGTTTACTTGTTTGTGCGGTTCAAATTCTGCCTTTTCAAAATGTCGCGTATTGAAAAGGAAGTGAAAATTAAGGTTCTGGACATATGGCTAAGTGAGAAGAGTATTACTATGCGAAAATTGGCGAAGCGGTTTGGAATTCATCATGCGAGTGTTAAAACCATCATTAATAAGTATGGGGAACACTATTCTTTGGATGAGAAGACAAGAAGACTGGTAATGCAGCTGGGAACATGCAGGAGTTCAAAAAAATTTGGGCTCAAGCGTCCAAAAAATGCGATGCAACACTTGTCCGGAACTTGATGAAGAGCATGCGATCCAAAGTTCAAAAATTCGTGAAGGAATAACTTAAATTTAATCCGGTCTTCATTATGTTCAAGTTTAACCTCGAACAATAAAGGATCAATTTTTTGTATGAATAAAATATCGGTTTTCAACATAATTTGAAAGAAAGTTTGTGGATAGCTTATTTTCGATACACTTCTTACTTACCGTAACTTTATTCAGAGTACATTTTCTTCCGCTGAATGAGATGTAGTTATTGATACTTTCTTCAGCGGCTTCTGGATATGATGATTTTGCAATAACGCCCATTCAAAATTTTAATCTAGAGTTTATCAGTTAGATGGGAAAGGGGGGGCGCACATACAAATGAAACACTAATTTCTGCATACCTCGAGAACTAATCAAGCAAATGGCACGAGATTTGGTATTGGTGAATTTTTGAAGGCAAGGAATATTTTTATGGTAGTTGTAAGCCCCTCCTCCCTGTAGAAAGGGAGGGCTCCCAGACAAATGACGCACAAATTTCAACGAAACTATGCCTACTGCTTTGCAAATTTGTATGCCATTGTTTTTGGGTCCGAGAAAAGATCTTATGATAGTTCGAGACCCCCCCCCCTGACTTTAAAAAGGGGGGCTCTCATGCAAATGAAAAACAAATTTCTGCATAACTCGAGCACTAAAGAAGCAAATGGAACCAAACTTGGTATGAGTTATTTTTTTAAGGCACGAAATGTTTTATGGTGGTTTGAGACACCTCCTTCCTCTGGAAAGGGAGCTCTCATACAAATGAAACACAAATTTCATACAAACATGAGAACTATCCCCACTGCTATGCAAAATTGTATGCAGGGGGTTTCGGGTCCGGGAAAGGATCTTATGATAGTTCGAAATCAGGGGGGTCCCATGCAAATGGAACACCTGCATAACCTGCGAGAACTAATCGAGCAAATGGAACCAAATTTGGCATTTTTTTTAATAGTGGTTTAAGACCTCTCCCTTATCTAGAAGGGATGGCTTCCATACAAATGAAACAGAAAGTTCTGCATAACTCAAGAACTAATCAAACAAATCGAGCCAAATGTGGCATGTGGAGGTTTAAGTAGGCAAAAAATCTTTCTTCGATGGTCTGCAACCCCTTTGGAAGGGAGAGACCCCCTCATACAAATGATACACAAATTTGAACCAAACACGAGAATTATCCCTATTGGTATAAACATTTTTATGCAGGGATTTTTGGGGTTGGGGAAGGTTCTTATGATGGTTCAAGACCCCTGCTTTATCTGGAAGGGGTGCTCCCACACCAATGAAACACAAATTTCTGCATAACTCAAGAACTAATCAAGCATATAGAACCAAATTTGGTATGTGGGGTTTTTGAAGGCAAGAAATGTTTCTATGGTGGTTTGAGACTCTTCCCCTCTCTGGAAGGGATGGGATCTCATGAAAATGAGACACAAATGCCAACCAAACAGGACAATCATACCTACTACTATGAAAATTTATAAGTAGGGGTTGTTGAGGCCGGGGAAGGTCCTTATGATGACTCGAAGCTGCTTCGCCGCCTGGAAGGGGAGGACTTCCATACAAATGAAACACAAATTTCTGCAAAATTCGAGTACTAATCAAGCAAATGGAACTAGAAATTAGAAGAAAAATTAGTATCTTCCATTTAATAAAAAAGGATTTTTTTGTTATGTTATATATTCTCCGTGTGTGGAGTAACGAGTATGATGTAGAAGGAGATGTTCGCTTATGACCATGAGGCACCAAGAGTGCACATTAATGTTATTTTTGCTGGAATGATAGATATGAAGAGAAAGTATTGAAAGTTCCGTCAGTGTACGGCAGCTAGGAAATTAAACAAATGTTTGAAAGTTGAGCGAAAGGGCATGTGTCCAGTGGTACTCGAACCATGGACGTCAATCTTTGCCTAACATCCCACTGCGGGGTAGGTTGTAGCAACGGAACAAGTCCGCCACTTCAACAGGCAAAAACTGACGTATGGAAAGCGCTCATGTACCACTGATGGCTTGTGATAGTTATTCTAACGATATATTGTGTGCACTCTGTTTTTGATGCGCACATGGGAGAGGAACTCTCTCCTTTTTTGGGTTTGTTTTGATTCGCAACGTCTGAGATCACTCAAGTTTTTCTCGTCGTCTCTAACGTTGAGACCTCGGAGAAAAACACCGTGAAGCGATGCTATACTGATCCCCATCAGTATAATTAATGGCTACCACCATTTATGGTTTTGACATACTCTAATTTACATACATTAATTTTTATGTTATGTATTCTCCGTGCGTGGACTAACGATAATGATGTAGAAGGAGATGTTCGCTCATCACCCTGAGGCACCAAGAGTGAACATTAATGTTTTTGGCTAGAATGAAAGATATGAAGAGACAGTGTTGAAAGTTCCGTCAGTGTGCGGCAGGTTGGAAATCGCTAGATATTGCTAGACAACTATCACAAGCCATCAGTGGTACATGAGCGTCTTCCAAACCGGACATTTTTGCCTGTTGAAGTGGCGGACTTAGTCCGTGCTTCGACCTACCCCGCAGTGGGATGTTAGGCAAAAATGGAAGTCTTTGGTTGGGGACCACTGTACACATGCCCTTTTCGCTCAATTTTCCTAAAAAACATCTGTTCTATCTCCAACCTGCCGCACACTGACGGAACTTTCAACACTGTCTCTTCATATCTTTCATTCTAGTCAAAAACATTAATGTTCACTCTTGGTGTCTCATGGTGGTGAGCGAACTATAACAGTGAACCAATTTCAAATCGCTAGTTGCATATTGATTGTTGACTGAGCTTCGGACCGACGTGCTGGTACTTCCTGAACCAAAAACTCAACCGATTTTCTATCCTGCAGCCGCTGGTACACAGATAAAAAGAAACATTGAATTTTCTGCGTTATCTAATGCACATAAAGGGAATGCTAGATTTGGCAGAAAATAATAGGATATTTCATGTAAATTTAAGTCAGATAACGCCTGAATCAAGCCTGTTGTATGAAAGATTGCAAACATTGTTGTATGCAAACATTGTTTACGCCTTCTTTGGCTTAGAGTTAAACGAAGCGAAATATTTCGCGCTTGTTAAAATTAATTATTTTTTTCTGTGTAGTATTTCATGAGCCAACAAAAAAAATCCTTCCAGACCATCTAGCCCTTCCAACACGACTTCAGTGTTATATAGTCAATTTTTAATAATGGTGAAGGGCGTGAAAAACAACTTTTTATTTTTATTTCTAGTACCACTCCGATGGAGGCATTCTAGTATATCTAGAAATGAGTACAGTGTAAATTTAGATCAGGTGCGAAATGAGATAACTTGTCCGTGGTAGAATTATTTGCTCATTTCATTCATATGACCTTTTCAGTAGACTAACCAAACAAATCAACGTGAGAATTGAGAAAAATCGCAATGATGGATATTCCACCAATATAATAACACGAAAAAACAAACAAATTAACCTTTAGTCAAAAACCTAAACTAAATGTCCACCTATTGACTTGCCTCCTGACTGTTCTCTTTTTCTTCCTTGCAATTTCAGACCATCGTTGACGTTGACCACACGATGAGTGGAATCCGTCGCGGGGCAGAATCTCGTAGCAAGCCATTTTTGCTATAATTGTTAACCGTACTTGAGTAGAGTTTGCGAGCGTGTGTTTTTTGTGTCGATTTCCGTTTTTCTGTCAGTTGTTAAAATTGATCTTTTTTTTTCTCCAAAATTTCCGTTTTGATGGTGAAGAAACTAGTTTGATCATGGTTCGTAAAAAAGCAGATCGACTGAGAGCGGATTAGATTTTGATTTTCCGGGAACCACTCGCAGTGTGAAGCGTTTGTAAATAATCAATAGTCAAAATAAAACTAACGGCAAGCAATTGATTAAGCGAAGAGAGTGTGTGTTCGTGTGTGTAAAGTAAGAGGAAGTGGAGTGAAGAACATTCCCGTTTGAGGACCAGCAGAAGATAAGAGAAAAAAAACCCCGTCCTGCACTGGTTTCGAGAGTGCAACCGAACCGCCCCCCGTTCGATGTTCGATCATTCCGGCTTGGATATCAAACACGGGCGGTCATGAAAAATTTTGCTTTAGAACGGATTGTGTTGAGCTTCAGCTGCGACAGTGTTGCCGCCGCGACAGAATTCGCTGCATCTGTGAACTTTGTTTGCGTCACAGGTAATGTTGCTGAGCGAGGAGGAGGAGTAGGAGGATGCTAGTGGAATATTTGCTACAAAGAGAAATATGTTTTGATCTTTCAACAGGACGGCCCACCGTCCAAACTAGTTCCTGGGGCCCGAGTCAATACCTGGCCGCACCTAGTGCGTGCCCACATCGTGCCCCCATAACACATCATTGTTAGCAGGTAACGGATATTTGTTTGCATATTTGCATTTGCTTGATTGTAGATTGATGGTAGATTTTTGCTGCATGTTAGAGAGGATAGTTCTCCTGGGGTTTTTGCTGAAGGAGGATTGTCATAGAAAGCGGATGCGATTGAGGGCGAAGTAAATATTCTCGTTGGGTTCGGCAGTGGGGGGAAATCAATACCGACAGCAAAATGGGCAGTGTGTCAAAAACCTTTTCCGGTAATTACTCGTGGCATATGAAATGACATGGCTTCTTGGCAAAGTTTTTTTTTTGTTGCCGGTGCTGCCATGTACTTTCTATTGAAGCCTAATGAATTTTACTTTTTCAACAAGAGGAAGGCGGGCAATTCGATTCTGATGGCTGTTGTAGTCAGCTCGAAACAAGGGTTGTGAAAAAAGTTCAGGGTTTCAAAAGATTCTTTTGTTTAGTGTTCTGAAACCCCTTTTGCTTGAGTGATTTTTTGTTGTTGTTGTGTATTGAAAATGGTTCCATAATTATTGTTAGGCCTCCTATACAGAGACAAATTCGATAGTCAATTTTACCATTATTGGGGGTAAGGATGACTATTGCAGTATAGTGATTTTGAACCGATTATGATCATGGTCAAAACGACCATTAAAAATAGTTGATTCAACATTTACCATAATGTTGGAATAGTCCTTGTTACCATGATCATAGTCAAGAATGCCATGAACGTGGTGAATTCGTCCATTTTCATGGTTATTGCTACCATTATATGCTTTAGTCATCTTAACCATAATTTAATTTTCGGTATAACGATATAATTTTTTCAGAGTACTGCACGGCTAGGAATATGAAAAGCAATTAAGGTCTACGGTATGCTCGTTGCACGGAGAAAAAAAGCGGTCCCGTATTCAGACAAATCGCATTTTAATGAAATTTATATTAAATTCATGAACGAAGTTCACACCAGTTAATCGTAGACAGCAGGTTTGAAATGAATCCTAGAGGGTTTGAGCTGTTTAGTGGAATACCTGTAACTAGAAATTAGAAGGTTCGAAATGGTTGACGGAAAAAAATCCCGAATTCGTGTTATCAGTCATAAACTAAGGGCATCTTCAACGGCGATCCAAATCGTTGATTGGATTTATTTTTTTAGACCAAACGCAGGAAACATCGCTGCACCGGTGTTGTAATTTTTATTGTATGCTGGATCTGTTTTGCATCATTTTAAATCCTGTATATGTTTGGATCTATTTTTGCAGCAATTTGGAACAAGAAAAATACCGTTACTTGATAATTTCAACTTTTATTAAACATTAACACAATTGTATTGAGAATATTCTGAGGTATATTTGTGGCCGAAAAGAAGCCGTGTTTACTGCCTGTGATGCTGGCGGCGGACAGACAGTTGGTAAAAAATTAGTGCTCGCCTCGGATGCTGATAATTACATCATGTTGCTCCCGATGCTACTGAATTGCCTTCTCGATGCATTCCTAAATACCGAATGCTTGTTTAAGTTTTTTACAGCCCCTGCATTTTCCGGAAAACGTTGACTAGATCGAAATGCGGAGGTTTCGAGATACCGAATAGTATTTCGATTGCTCGGAAATGAAAAGTAATGAAGTCTTTAAAGTAAACAGTCGGTATATTGATAGATTGGCCATGATAAGCACTTGCAACATACATATGTAAGCTCATACAGATCAATTTTGGCTCTAGTTGTCGCATTTTGATCAATTGCTTGCGAAAACGCAGAAGGTACTTCTCGTCATAGGTTGACGTGTCGCTAAAGTAGTCCTGGAACAGCTTCTGATGACCGGAACGGAAATCACGGTCGATGTTGGGGCGTCTTCCAAGACGTGACCCTTTCCGTTTCGACTCTTATTTATCCGCTGCCAACAACAAACCAGCATTATCAAATATCGTTTTAATGAAATGCATGCATTTACACAATCACCTTCAGCCAAACGAAAGAACAAGTATTCGAGCTAACGACGCACTACTGGCATTAAACATTATTTGGTCAAACCAATCAATGGCAAACTGTTTGAGAATCTGTGATCTTTGAAAAAAAACTTCTGATCTCTGATGTTGAATGATTCATAGGATGACAGGTGTTGTTTGTTTGTTTGTATATTTATTTCCCAGTAGGGTAAAGGAGAACGTTTTTTTGTTTGTTACCTGCGATTTTGCTCAGTCGGATACAATTAAAAAAAACTTAACAATTACTCTAAACTACATGCATTATTTTCTAACTTTAATGACGGTTCCAATACTCTAGGTAGCCCCTCTTAAAAACTGCTTCTGATGTTGAGCGTATAACTACAGGAGGCAGCGTATTATACTTCACTACGCCGCGAACGAACAGTGAGCTGGAATATGTAGCCGAGTTATTGTGTGGAATTATCAAATTCTGACGACGACGACCCTAGAAAGGCTGCAGCTTTTGAGAGAGTGCTGGCGGGGAGCGGGATTTGATTAGCTTACGCAGGAACAAGCACGAGCGATGCGCATCGAAGCTCTCCACAGGACATCCGATTAGATTTTTCTACACTTGGCTAACGTGGCAATCCGTAAACAAAACGTAGGTACACATGAATTCAGTGTGACTCGTAGCCTATCCATGGCGCTAGCACTTGGTCTAACATGAAGTAGTTCGCCAAACACGAAGAGAGGTAGGATCAGGGCCTTGAATGATTTCAGGCGTGTGGCGATAGGAGCAGCAGAAGCACAGTCGTAGAGCGATCGAAGGCTTGCGTGAATTTTTCCACACTGCTGATTTACCAGTCCATCCCACTGCAGGTTCGCTTGAAATAGGAAACCAAGATTCGCCGCACTATCTGATCACTCTATAATCTGCCCATCCATGGCAGTGGTGGTGGAAGACTCGTTTGAACAGCATGTTCGCGGTTTCCTCTCAGGAGCATTACTTCTACTTTGATTGGTTGACAAGAAGTTGGTTCCGCTGAGACCACAACTGTTATTCTCTCGAGGTCTTTATTCCACCATCGTGATAAGTTCGCGAGTACAGGGACCAAGGCCACTGATAAACAGCTGAACGTCATCCGCATGCAGTTGTATGGAGCAGTACTTGGGAATGGTCGGCAAATCGTTGATGTGACAGCAGAACAACAGAGGCCCAATCACCGATCTTTGAGGAACACCGGAGGTCGAAAAGCCGCATTTGGATTGTTGGTCCCCACAGAACACAGTTTGCATTCGATAATCCGTTAGTAGATTGTTCTCAGTGATGAAGGATGACATCTGCAGCTCAAGAAGTTTCTCGAAGGCCTTCAAATTGGTCTGAGGTTCGACAGCGCACGTAAATGCTGTAAATGTTTCTTCCGCAGAGGCAAAATCTTGGCATGCTTCCAGCATGAAGGAAAATCGGATGTTTCAATGATGCTGTTGAACATGTGCGTGATTTGCTACACCACTAAAGGAAGGATTATTCTCACGAATTTGATCGGCAGACCATCCAGACCAGTTGCATTGGATTCGATGTTGAGTACGGCATTTACAACTTCCCAGCATTCAACAGACCGGAAAGAGAAACTGTAGGCCCGAGCAAAGGATTATACCAAATTGATAACAGGTTCTGATACCTGGTTATCATTTTTATGATCACTGAATATGTTATTATTTAGCTGAATAAACAGCCAAAATAACAGAATGAATCACAAAAAATACTCCTTGAATATCATAATATAATCATTTGTTATCACTGCGAACAACTTGATAACAAGTCCTGCATTAGCAAGCAAATTTATTGAAATAGTAACAAATTATGTTATCAATTTAAAATCAAATGCCCATGCTAATAACTGAAAAAAATATTTTGATTAAAAGCAAAATTTCTTGTTCAAATATGCTGGAATTATTCATAGTTTTACAATAAAACTTAGAACGTCCATAAAAAATAGTGTGTTTAAAATGATAACATATGATAACAAAATTTGCCAATGGTGATTACTAATTTTTTTATGCGATAACAGCGGAAATCAAAACGATAACTGAGATAACAGAACTTGTTGCTTATATAATATCAGCTTGTTATTTTCCTTTGCTAGGGGGGTGTGTCTGGGAATGATCTTCTTGGTTCACTGTGGTTGGATATGAAAGTGGGATTTACTTCGTCAGGATGAAATTCGCAAATATTTGACGATTTGTTCTTACCGATACGATTTGTCCGATACATTTGAGCCGCTTCCAAAGAACTGTAGACGGGATCTGGCTGTCCATAAAACGATTCAAATAATGAGCTTTTGCAGGAGTAATCGTCGCATTTGTTCTGTTCCTCAAGCCATTATATCGGCGTCGTGCTTGATGTAAGCTAGATTTCGTTCCAGTATGGACTTCCGTATTTCACTACTGAACCACAAGTTGGTCGATTTGTGGATTCTGCTCGTTCGGAGCGGGATACATTTATCGTGAATCTGCTCTACGTGGGAGTTGAAGAAGCTGACCAGCTCATTTGGATCGCGATTCGCGTAGAAAATATCCCAAGGGACGGATGGAATGGCGTTGTGCAGTGTACGTGCGTTGAAGTTGACATAATCTCGATACGTTTCTATCTTTGGCGCAGGGTTCGCGTCAAAGTCCAAAGAACCAAAGATGAGGTCCAGGGAAACCTACTTGATCGAAGCGCAATACTTTATCGCTGCAATTTGTAATGAACAAGTCCAGGTGCGAGCAAACGTCTATTTGAAAAACGTGGTTCTTCACCATCGAGAACAGGGCGAAGCTGTCTGGCGCATAGATGTGAACTGCGTCTGCAGTTCTACCTGGCTCGACAATGGGCGGTGCCGAAATCGCCGATATGCAGAACGCTTTTCGTACTGTGCGCCGTGACATAAAAGCACTTAACTAAGGAAATTGGTCCAGAAACTCATCCGGACGTATGGCAGTTGTATGGTGTTGGCGGGTTAAATAACAAGAAATACAACACCGGTGCGAGAACGCAAAGTTGGTCTATTTTAGCTAGTTCTATTCAAGTTTCGTTGAGCAAATCAAGTACTGAGAAGTTGTTCTCAAAATATTACCGCCAAGAAGATGCTCAAGATCATAACACACATTTGGCTAGTCATATTTCCATTTGATTTGTTTCGGTTTGTGGTCTTACGTGCCCACGGTCGTCACCTGTCTGTTGTGGGTTGACTGAGGTCACTTGCTCCTGCCAGCGATGGACGCCATCCCCTGGCATCCCAAACCTGCACAGTTTGAAAAAGGAACACGTAATGTTTTGCGTCGTCTCAATGCACATAAAGGAATCACAGCTAGATTCGGCAGAAATGATGTGGAGATTTTAACAATTTTGTTGCTGGATGAAGGCTGGGCCATCTTTTTCACTTTGTACTGCTTTCAGTCATGCCTGCACTTCTAATTTTGAAAACGTATGATTTGGCTCTTCCACACTAGTTCCAAATAAATTTCTCGACTCCTCAGGTATGTAGCATGATTGTAATGCTGCCACACAATCACACTAATGCAAAAAACACTAAGTTGAGAGCAAGCAATAAGCTAGTTGCGAAAGCTAAAACGCTAAGAGAGAAGAAGATAAGTTCAAATTTTAAGAGAGCTATCGGGGTGAAGTGCAATCATTTAAGTGAAGTTTAGCAAAATTGCTACCAAATTTGCATCAATTTAATAAAGTCGAACTGGACCACCTCATCTATATATGAGCATGGATCGACGATGAGTGTGGCCTACGCTACATCAGCATTGAGATGGTAACCAAAACACGTATCTCTGACATATCCTTGGCATTCAAATGCACTGATTTTGCGGATCTTGATCCAACTGGACATCCACCGTCTGGGAGCCTCTCGGTACGCTGGTGCAGTCTGGTAGGGCTCTATCCTGCAAGTAATGATGTGGGATTTCTTTTTGGCTGTAACACCTTGCTTAGCGTCTCTACGACGCTGATCAGCCGCGCTGAACGTTATAAATCTAGCTGAGACAGGGTATATATTGGTACACATAATTGGGAAGTGAAGATCATTGACATTTTGTAGGAAACCGACTCCTGTTGGATTCACTGAGTAGAGAAGTTTGAAAACGACGGAACGTGGCAGCATGCTCGCATCATTATAATAACAATGGTATACAAACAATCATATAACGGCTTCTTTCTCGATAACTGACCAATAATATAGGACTAGGCGTGATGAAGGCCACTGCCACCGAAAAGTGAATTCTAATAGCTGACTACAGTTGTTATGACTGCACTTGTATGGTCAGACTACGGAAGCGATTAAACGACGCGGGGTTAGTATTCAGACAAATAAAAAGAACGTGAACAGTTGTACGGCAAACGTAATGATTCCGACAACAGAACCATGGAATTTAACTGGAATAACAGCGTAGAAGACAAGAAACGTGACTAAGGGCGAAGACAAAGTGATAGGGCTTCTCATCCAAAAGAAGTTAGATCGAGGTATGCATCAGACGAATTTCAGAGCGCATATGAACTAGACATTTATTAGATCTCAAGTAACGACCGAAGAAGTTAGCTAAATGCCTCTCTACACAGCATCTGGCATCCTCCTCCGATTTTTTTTTAAGAGAGCTATACTCTCTCATAAGTCCCGATCAGTAAACCATTAATACTGTTGGTACTACTGGAGACATCGGACATGACTAAAACTGGTAGAATTCAAAATATCCCGACGATTTTATGTTGGAAAGAAAACTGCTCAAACAGACTTTCACATGCACTTAAATGACATTCGGCACCGAAACACTAAAAGAAAACAAACTGACAAACTAAATAACCAGAAGACGAAACGACTACGATACAAAACAGTGGACGCGAACATGACTGGAAAGTGAAAGAGGAAGCGCAAACTTGAACATTTTAAGCAACATAAATGCCAGCATATAAACTTTGTAAACGTAACACTGATCTAACGAAATAGCAACAAACACAACTGACGATAAAGACGAATCGGACTCACAAAATTTTCAAACGTGGCTCCTTCCAATCATTTGGTAAACAGCGTCTTCGTGGACGTGATAACCTGCTCCGCTGCTGGTCATGGCAAGATGAACCGAAAGGATTTATGCAACGATATCATCAAAGCGCCTGTGCGTAGAGGTTTCTACGTTCTATTCGAGTCCTGCCAGTAAACCTCAAAAAAACACGTAGTACAAATGTTGTTACTGGTTAAATTCACAATGGAAATTTATAAACATTCGAGTTCGGGACATTTTTTCCAAACGTTCTGCATGCGTTAACATAAAGCACAGAACAAAATCTGTTTGATGAATAAAAATGTTTGCATTATGGATATGACCGATAATTCTATGCATGAAAATATCATGCAATGCTTGTCGAACAGTTTCATTCAAGTTTGTTTAGAATTTGTTTGTCTTTGGGTAGAGTGAAAAGTTGGCATAGCCTTAACTCAGAAAATCTGGAAAATATCGCATGATCATTGCATTTATTAGCTAGCAAAAAACCATCGAATGGGAAGAGTCGCATTCACGAAAAGACCCAATTTGGTGCTCGGTAGACCGAGTTGAGTTGTTTGGTTTTTCGTAGTTTAAAGTAACAAGCGTACTTGATTAAGAACATATCTTTACAAACAAATAACTCAGTTGAGTGCTTTTGCAGCTCACCTCACTTGACTGGTAAACAATGAAAAAATGCTAAACCTGACCGCCGCACATATTCTGAAGGCTGAGCTAAATGCCTCTTGTTTATGGACTTTGATCAGCCTTATGTATGTTGTTCAATTGTTGAGTTATGATCACTTCGAATGCGCCCAAATTTACTTTGTATCGGGTTTAGAGTTTGTCAGTGGGATTTCCGCGTGGCAAAGGTAAAGAGACTTCCGCTGTGATCTAATATGCGGGCCTCAACAAAGCGATCAGCGGAATACTTATTGACTCCGACACCGAATACGAAGGCCAAGTTCCACGGGGCAAGTGTAATTTTCAAAAGCTGGACATATCGAACGCGTTCTGCCGTCTAGAAAGACTCCAGAGAACTAACAATGTTGTATATCGGAGGATGGGATATTACCGTTCTGAACGATTGATTTTCAGGGTCAACTGCGCTCCGGAAATATTTCGGCTGAGAAATGACGAGGATCCAGAAAGATTCTTCCAGACACATTATCGTCTACATAGACAATATTCTGGTTTTAACCAAATGTTCCAGCCGAGTTGCGCAAAACCGTGACATAGGTTAACAGACCCTAACCTGGCGTTAAACCTCGACAAATGCGAATTCGATAAAAGCTGTGTGGATTCGGGCATAATTGGATTCCACATCGATGGGGGCAAAAAGCGAGAGCGCATCCGTGAATTCAGACGGCCTGTGACGTGGTATCGGTACCAAAGGGTGCTCCGATCAAAATTTGGTCAAAAAAGTAATGTGTGTGAGTCGACCAAAGTTTTTATCAACAAGTCAAACTCTTTTCTTTTTTGAAGTCCAGTTAAAACAGAATACAGGAGAGACATTCAGCTGAGCTTCCTTTACCGATATGAACGTGTGCGGTCTTTCGTGCAGTCCTGCTCGGTGCTTTATTGTTACTTTTATTCTCGCCATCACTTTATTCATAAGCATTAACTGCTCGCCACCGAGAACGCCGGTTGCCCAGAACTGAGTCTCGCTTCCCAAAAGCTTTTTGAGATCTTCGTACGAATTCGAACTTCCCGATCACAGAGGGCTTCAGTCAAAGCGATGAGTCTTCATGCCTCCTGTTCACAACAATGCCTTGAAGGTGTAGGGTGACGAACAGTGTTTAACAGTGCGAGGCACGATTTTCAACAGATCCGGTCGATCTATCTGCTCGTGCCGATGACGTGGATATTGTCGGCAGAACATTTGCAGGCGGCAGGCAGAGCAGTACACCAGACTAAAGCGCGAAGCTGAGAAGATTGGTTGGTATTGCGTCAAAACGTACATGCTGTGACCAGAGCCGAGCGGCAGGACCAGCTATGGGC
>JASCZW010015139.1:0-21228 GCA_034211315.2 Aedes japonicus | reverse complement strand
GGGCTCGTAGCGAGTCACTTTTTAGTGACTTAGTCACTATTTTGATGCTAGTCACTAAAAAGTCACTATTGACATAAAAAGTCACTAAAGTCACTATTTTACTTAAAATGGTCACTAAAGTCACTATTTTCGTTCCTCCTTTGTTGAACAAGAAAAATCAAAACGATAAAAAAAATTTCTGGCAACCAATTACGCTAACTCCGATAGTAAACACTAAATTGCGTATTTTTTAACCAACGTGTAGATCTGACAGTACAACAATCTATATCGCTTTCTCTTTCATCCGCGCTTTTGAAAACTTCTCTTTCTAACCTGAAAAACAACTATAGCCATCGATTTCGTGTGGTGTCTTGGGTGCGTGCAGAACGTTGAAAAGTTTGCTGCGTCGAAATTTGCAATTTTCCGCGTCGTGCCGAATTTGTAGTTTGTGCCGAATTTGTAGTCCTAGTCCGTGTCAAATTTATAGTCCGTATCGTATTTGGATTCCGTTCCGTTTTTATAATAACCCAGAACTATTCTGCTGGATCGCCGTCGTCGCAACACAGGAATTGAGCTGAATATTCTGCTGTGCGTTTCGTGTGGAGCCCCGGTCTACGATCACTGTTAATGTGGTTATGTTCCAAGTCCGGTGACTATCTGGTCATTCTTAGGTTGAGGTAAATGAATAATAAATCAAATGTGTTGAAGCATACATGTAGTAATTGGAACATAAATTATTTCAGCCATCTCTGTGTGAAACCAGCGTCGAGCTTTTGTTCCGGTTCGCAGAATTATTGAATTCCGGTAAGGTAAGCATGCTTTGCTATAACCAGTACAATGATTCCCTGTAACCTCAAAACTACCTGCACAATTTATATAAAATTCTAAATTTTGTTTGTATTCAAAATTAATTATCTTCATTCAAACAAAATACAGTTTTAAGCCTCAACATTAGAAATTTATTCCTATTGAACAAGTAGATTTGAGGTTAAATAATCGCCACTAGTAATAGTGGAAGTAGTTGGGATAAAATATTTGAATAATGTGATTACTTTTCCAATTGACTGAGAAACCAATTTAAACAATTATTTTTCACAAATATGTTGATCCTTTACACTTATAGTCCAATAGTGGGGACCCGCCACTTGTGGATGTTCCCTAAAGCATCAATGGAATGCACCTCTATATTGTATGTTCGGAAGTAAGTTAGAAAACCTCTACTACCGAAAATGGATTTTGCTCGAATCTAGGCAAAATACCTAACTTCGGAAGTAGTGCGCTCTACAGCGCATCATCATGCGATTTGAGCGCCCCACTTCCGAAGTTAGGTATTTTGCCTAGATTCGAAGCAAAATCCATTTTCGGTAGTAGAGACTTTCTAATTTACTTCCGAACATACAATATATAGTCAAATTTATCAATTGCTTCCCTATACGAACCGTGTAGTCATATTAATTCTTTAATTTCATTAATCTTTTATTTTTTTTTCGGAATTAAAAACCAATATTCCTCGATGAATTAAAAAAGGGTACTTTAAAAATTTCTTTTGAAAACCAGTGTATTGAGTCAAATCTATACGACTACTAACGCAATCAATTATGAATCATAATTTACTACGTTCAGAAATCATAACATACATATTCAGTTGAGGCAAATAAAGTTAAGGTTTGCAGTTTTTATTATGTAAGAGTGAAATATCTATTGAATGACACATTAACTATACAAAAGAAGTTATCAATTAAATTAAATTATTAGGAATAATAGCTACTTATTTTACTACCTAATACCTCCACTATTGGTACCGGACGCTTCGCACAATACTTATTAATATAAATATTATATTTTTTCTGAAAACTTATAGTCATTTTCTTTGTAGATCACCATGGGCAAATGCCAGTTCCGCCTCGAATGGTTAAAGAAAACCGACTCCAATGACTGCGCTGTTTCTGAATGGGCCCGTAAGCATAGTGAAACAGAAGCGTTTTGTACATTGTGTAACAAAACGTTCACAATAAATAAAGGCTTCCAAGCGATCGATCAACATTCGAATACCACAAAACATAAGGAGGCGTGGATGCTTCTTAACGGCTCAGATCAACTGAGAATTTGTGTTGTACCTGAATCTGATCGCACTAGGGCCGGACCTGCAGAAAATATCTCGGCCAAACCAGCGGTTGGGAAGTTGCGGATGTTGAGCACACGAGATGCAGCAGCTAATGCCGAACTCATATGGGTCCTGAAATGCATCGCATCTGATTTTCCTGCCGTTTCCTGTGATGGTATCCGAGATACATTCAATGCAATGTTTCCCAACGCAGTTCCCAGCGATTTTTCGCTGAGCCAAACCAAAGTTCGGTATCTGGTATCCGATGCATTAGCGCCGCATTTTCGAGCAACACAGCTGAACGAAGCTCGCGATTGTCTTCTTACGTTGTGTTATGATGAGACAACGAATTCTGCAGGGCGGAAGGAACTACAAACGATCATCCGATATTGGTCCGAACAGAAGTCGCAGATTGTGTCAGCTCATTTGCAAACATTTTTCATCGGTTCGGCTACAGCTGAAGACATTCTACAGAAACTGAATGCAGCACTGCATAATGCTGGCATACCGAGGAAGAATCTTTTGATGCTTGGTAAGTTCGCTTCTATGCGGGGCATTTATTTCTAAATAATTAAACACAAATCATTGTTAAATATTTGACGTAATTGCAAAGACATGACTTTGAATAGGGAAGATATTTTTTAAAAATGCGTGGATCATAACTTGATAGAATTTACGCTTGAGATGGTTGAGGTGTATGTGACAAAATTGAAGTTTCGAGAAAATGGGCTTCAAAAAGTAAGAAATTTTTTTCCATACAAATTATATGGGACTACTGAAAATAGATTTTTCTAGGAATTCTTCAAATTTTTCTATCAGCCGTAGAAAAAAATCTAAAAATAGCGGAAAGATGCTCGGATGTAGAAACCAAATTGTTTTTGCTGCTGCGTAGACTGCCACGGCCGTTAAAAATCACATTCCAAGTGCTAAAAATAGCATTAGAAAGCTTGATATCTATAGTACTTTTGGGATATTTAACTTAATATCGACCAAGATGTCACTTACACCCTTTGCTTAAGGGCCCCTCACTAATTAGATAAATTTCTCTTTTTGAGACAATCATACCTTTTGGAACATAATTATACTGCTCACAAATTACCTTACTCAACATATCTTATCAACTTCTATTACAGGCAGTGACGGACCCAACGTGAACAAGAAGATTGAACGGCTAATGAATGATCAACTGCTTGACGAACGAAAAAAGTCGCTGTTGAATATTGGAACTTGTAATATTCACACGCTTCACAACGCCTTCCAAAAGGTATCGAAGAGTTGGGGACCTACGCATCGGAACTTATCATTGCCGTATATTACTTTTTCAAAGGATGGCCGTTAAGGTTAGAAGATTTTGAGAAAGTGCAGGCTGAACTGAGATTGCCCACTAACAGTTTCATCAAACACGTTTCCTCTCGGTGGTTGACGTTGGAAGAATCAGCGAATAGAATCATTCAACAATGGCCGGCATTGGTGAAATATTTTACCAGCTTCGTTCCTAAGAAACGCGCTGCGTTAACAAAAACACCATCCTATGGCAGGATAATGAAATTTTTGAACAACCCGACCATGAAAGCTGAAGTACTGTTCGTAGCATCAAGTACACGCATCTTCACCAGGTTTACTGGTAAGTAATACCTATCTTAATAAATCTAGTTGTCGATAAAATCAAGGATCGGATTCAGATCCATGTGAAACATCATCTCAATCTAATAAATCATTCAATACAAAATGGTAAATTTGTTGAATAGAAACAGTGTAAAGGGTTTTTACGTAAATAACTAAAAGGTATTCGATATTATATACGGGGGCAGCCCATATGGCATAAAGTCGTTTGGCATAAGGTCGTTTGGCATAAAGTCGTTTGGCATAATGTCATTTGGCATAACCATAGCTTGAGCTAGGTGGTCATTTGGCATAATGCCGTTTGGCATAATGACCATTTGGCATAACACTTATGAAATAACATAGAATCCAAGTGGTCATTTGGCATAATAACTGATAGAGTGTGAGGCCTGTATGATGAGGTTATTTGGCATAAAGCCATTTAGCAAAAAGTTCATTTCGTATAAACATAAACATTAAACTGTTTAACACAGCACTACATAAGTAAGGAAACCCATGACAATTACTTGTGAATTGATTTCTCAACTTACGTTGAAATATTGGTTGAACAATGTTGTTTTTCGTGATTATATTATAATAAAGAAAAACACGTATAATCTCATCAACGTCTGCAACAAAAAAATCTGGATTCTGATTGTCAGTTAGTCACCTCGCGTAAAAATAAAACAACGAAACTGTTCACTTGTTTAGCACTAGATTACTAAATGTTATTTTCATCAAATCATTTTTCATCGCGTCGGTTTGTGCGCTCCCATAAGCCGCCATGTAATCTCAATCCGGCGATTTTTTGCTGCGATTTCGCTGCGGCGGCGGCAAAAAAATCGCTGCAGTTTGGAGAGGCCTTTATAAGTTGCGACCCATAATTTGAGTTTGTGAAACGCTAGCGATCGCGATTCAGCAATCAGTGTGTCGAAAATCATCCATCAGTGAACACGCTTATTGTTTGCTGTATCCAACATGTCCGACGAAGAGGAAGATTTTCTTGGCTTTGGCGAAGCGAGTATTGAAAATTTTCGCGTTTCGTAAATACGGATTTTGTACATAGAACAAATGTATCGTATATTGTATGAAAAATTCATATTGCTTTTTTTATGGCTTATATAACAATATGTCTCCTTGTGTCCAAGAACAAATAGCACAGTGCTGCGTAGGGTTTATTCCTCACTCAAATTTCGATCCTTTGCAGCGGGGGCTTGGGGGGCGGCACAGCCCCCCATCGCGGGGGTATGGGGGCGGCAAGCCCCCACAAGCGGGGGTATGGGGGCGGCAGCCCCCCTTATATTCACTGCATAAGTTTCCTTAATTCGTCCCAGCTTGATTATGATCAGACCTTTTAGAATATCTAGTATCGGTTATATATTTATAAACGTATACTTATAGATGTTGAATCGGTTTACAATTGACGTCGCCCCATCAGTGCCAATAGGTTTGTTAAGTATGGTAGAAATAAAAAAACCTTAAAATGTAACTGTTAATATGAATTGTATTTTAAACTGCTGATTGGTATTTATCAGATATTTTCCCTTCTTTCAAGCATGAGCTGTTCTTTCAAAAAAAAAAATATGCTCAGGTAATTACTAATATTCTGAAGTTTCAGTTTTTTTTGGTATTTATGTTTCGCAAAACTAGATAGGGCATTGATTGAAATTAAAATATTAAATATAAAAAAAAATTACATTCTCGGTGTAAGCAATAATTCCGGAAAATGGGTTTCCGGGAAATGGTATATTCCGGAAAAAGTATTTCCGGGAAAAGGTCTGTTCCGGGAAATGTTATTCCGGAAAATGGTCTTCCGGGAAATGGTTTTCCTGGAAAAGTCATACAATCATTGGAATGCATATTTAGGTGCTACAATTCTGTATGTAATTGAAGTTAGATTTTATGCATTCAACAAATGTGAATACAAATCATACTAAGCGTATTTTTAATACATTTACAGGTAAATAACACATTTTATTGGGAATGTAAAGGGAGAAGCCATTCTACCAAAGACACTGGTCGGAAATGCAAATCCCGATTAGTTACTGAGAAGCGTAACCAGACACATCACATACTATCGAGAACGGACCATAACCACGAATATGACCCGATTCACGTGCTGGAAGTAAAATACAGAAATGCGTTAAAACGAAAAGCTACTGAGGACTTAAGTGCGCCAGTGAAAACGATTCGACAAACCGCGTCAACATTTCCCGATGTAGTGCATCAACGATTTTCCTTAACTGCACAACGGAAACTGGTGAAACGTGCTCGAGCCGCTAATGTAGATGAATATAAGGAACCAGAAACGCTCGATGGATTTGCTGTACCCCAAGAGCTTACGACAACTTTAAATGGTGATAAGTTCCTATTGGCTGACATAGTGTTGCATAAAGATAGAGCTCTTATTTTTGCTACCAACGAAAGCCTGAAAAAATTAGCGGCTGCGAAGTACTGGGTGGTAGATGGCACTTTTGATAGTGTACCAGGATTATTTCGACAGTTGTTTACTATTCACGGCAGCTGTGCTCCCTCCAATGAGCATACTTTTCCTATGGTCTATGTCCTGATGACATCCAAGTCGGAAGCGTTGTATCGGAAAGTTTTCAGTTCAATTGTGGACACAGCCGAAAACATGGGCATTGATTTGAATCCCGAATTAATACTTTCCGATTTTGAAAAGGCCATCATTAATTCAGTGGCGGCGGAATTCCCTGGTACTAAACACAACGGATGCTTCTTCCATTTATGTCAAAATTTATGGAAGAATGTACAGAGTTGCGGGTTATCAAATGTGCTATGTGGAAATACTCGATTTTTTGAGTATTTTAAACGTGTTCAGGCTCTAGCATTCTTGCCCACAGCAAAAATTGTGAGCGCTTTCGACGAACTTAAAGCTACCGCTCCCAAGGAAATATCCCGTTTTTTTCTGTACGTAGAAGAAAAACTATGTTAAAGGAAAAGTGCGGCGTACAACATTTAAAGGACGTGAAGTAAGAACGGAGCCATTATTTCCACCCCAGCTATGGTCGATTTATGACAACGTAATTGGCAACATTCCTCGTACCACCAACCAAATTGAGAGTTGGCATAGTAGATGGAATAATAATGTCGGTCGTCATATTGGTATCTACCGAATTATTAAAGAGTTGCGTACAGAAGAAAAGTATACAGCAGGACAGATTATTAGCTACCTTTCATGCAATACTAGTAAGAAACGTAAAGCTGTTAATCAGAAAAATGATGAGACTATCCAGTTCGTTGTTGAACAAATCAATTCATACAACAGCGTTCAAGAGTACTCTTAGCGCAATAGCAGCCAACTTAGGATCTAAAGCAAAGTAACGTTCATCAATTGATTTTAGATATTTATCATGTAATTTTTTCACCGTAATTGTATTTTATTTTGAAAAATACATTGAACTAAATACCTATCTGTTTGACTAATGAGGCATGTTACTCTTTGTTCATGAAAAATGCGAAAGTAAGACATTACTTGAATGATTATCGACTGGAAAGTTTGGTATTCCTGGATATGGTTTTCAAATCTAGAGTTTATCTAATACTACACATAAACCTACACGCTTAAAACACACTTTCTTTCATATGTCCCAACAAACATCGGTGTTGAATTAAAGCTTGTTCAAGCAAATTTGGAGAAGCTATTCAGCTGTTTCTTCTAGAATACCGATAGAAACACAATTGTCATAAATAGGCGAATATGGAATGTATTGTAATCTTTCTTGTTTATTAATTAGGTTGTTCTTTAAAGTTTTTTTTTTAATTAATTTCCATCCTATGATATAATGATCATCCATAACCACCGAACATGAAAACAAAACAATAACAGTTGATGTAAATCGTCCACACCGGAGTTATTCGTTAGTTGTCCAGTGTAACTGTTGAGATTGCGTATCAATTATAACTAAGCCAAATGTTTCTGATGACATACACATTTTCATTCGAAATAATATTTTTCAAACAGTAATCAATGGTAAACAGCCATTATTCCAACTGTATGTATACTGAATTTTGAATATCCAAGTTATGCCAAGTTATAATTATGCCAACTACCAGCTTTCATTTTCCAATATTTATGCCAAATGGTCATTATGCCAAACGGCCTTTATGCCAAATGACCATTGTTTATCCAACATCTTATGCCAAATGACATTATGCCAAACGACTTTATGCCAAACGACCTTATGCCAAACGACTTTATGCCATATGGGGTAGCCCCATTATATACTATTTATTCCATTAAATGGGTTCTTTAAATATGCCTCCTAGGGGCACGTAATGTCGTGACATGCGGACCGGTGCGCCGGATTTAAAGTACAAGCATTGTACTTAATGTAATTAATCTCGTAATTAATGAACTTTAAAGTTGGACTGAAAGTAATTAAAAATATTTTTCTGTACTGAACGTAATTAAAATACTGAAGATGTAATTTAAGGTACTGATAGTACAAATATTGGACTTTAATTACGAAATTACGACTGTAATTAATGTACTTAATAATAAGTACGGTGTAATTAAAGTACTGAAAGTTGTAATTAATGTAATTAATTTTTGCCTGCGTCGGATTTAAAGGTTATTGCGTGCCCCTCGTATGCCTCTTCGATGTCTGGTAACAAATCAAAACATTCGCCATATACCTATATTATATTCAAAAATATAATAAACTAATTTATTAATGCAATTAATGTAATAAATAACTAGATTCTTCCTCTTTCTGGCATTACATCCCGATTGGGACAGAGCCTGCTTCTCAGCTTAGTGTTCTATGTGCACTTCCACATTTTTATTCACCGAGAGCTTTCATTGCCAATTATACCATTTTCGCATTCGTATTTCGTGTGGCAAGCATGATAATACATTATGCCCAAGGAATCTAGAAAACTTTCAACACGACAATTTCTTGGACCAGACCGAGAATCGAACCCAGACACCTTCAGCATGGTCTTGCTTTTGTAGACACGCATGTTTCCGCTGAGCTAAGGAAGGACCCTAAATATAGCTTGATTATATTTCTATTTCAACAAAAAATGCAGTTATAGCTGCGGGTCTCAAGTAAAACAATTGAATTTTAAAATCTGTTACAATGAGGCTTTCATTCGAGCAATACAAATAAATTGTTTTCTAATTACTTAATTACAAGTTGTTGTCACGGCAAACGTTGTATTTCATCAAATAAAATAAAATTAATGATTCAAAATTGATAAGCTAGTTGTCGAATTAGTTTGGAATATGTACTTCAGTGCATTTATTTTGATTGTTTTTTGTCTTTTCTTTCGGGTACGATTGCTGTGAAGTACTTGAAGTACTTGTTACTTGTTGTTTACAAGTCTGTTGTTTGTCCTAAATTTCTTGAGAGTAGGAGCCGTGCCGTATTTTTTTGAAGAAATTTATTAGATTTTTTTTATTTCTTTATTATAGTGACTTTCAGGAGGCTGGTTCGTCAATTTATTAGACGAATAACGGGAAAGCGGGGAAAATTTCTCAAGTAAATCCCGATAAGAAATTCCAAGGAATCAGGTATCCCCGAAAAAAAAAGTGGATAGAAAAACAATTCACGAAGATATTTTTATGCACTATTTAGAAAAATTCTAGAAGATCTTAGCAAGATTTTTTTAAAATTGATAAATGAATATCGGCTTAGATTTCTAGAAAATTTTCAAAAAAGCTTCGGGTAAGAACTCAAAAACTTGTTTGCCAAGAAAACTTCGGAATAATCCCACACCGAAATTCCCTAATGAATTGTATATACATTTCTTAGAGGAATCCCTTCTAAATTCTGAAATTTATTTATTCTTGTGTGAAATGAATTGAGTTTATAGTATTCATCCTAAGTTAATACCAAAACTTAATACTAGTTGACCCGACAAACGCCTCAAAAGAAAAAGCAATGGTGTTATTTTATAAAGTTTTGTATTTTTTCTTTCCGATATTTTCATCAGTGAATGTTTCTGCACCGCACACTAGATCATTTGTTCTCTAGATCTAGCTTTCCTCTCAAATTTTTAACTTTTTAGCTTATTTTTTTATTTGCTTTTAGTTTATTTTTCCTATTATGTAAACACTGTAGAGGTTGCTGAAATATGGTTGTATAGGTGATGTGTTTTCATCGTAAACTGATTTTGTTATGAAATGTGTACGATGACAGCAAGGATTTTCTATGCGAATGTTAAACGTTTTTCGATTTATTCGCAAAGTCGGCTCAAATCGATGCATCCATTCGCGCGGTAAATCGTGCAAAAGAATTCTAGGTGCATTGTTATTATATACTATAGATCCTTAAAAATATGGTACTCTAAAAACAATATGATGAGAAAAATATTGATAAGTAATAAAATCATTGAAGTAGGGTTATATTAGTCTCAAAGATTCAAAAATGATTTCAGTGATTTGATATAATTACTATACATACCTTTACGTTTGAATTGATACAATTATATTTTACCTTTAAAATCCATAGTTCCGAAAACTTATACTACAACGAATCTATTTGTAGGTTTCTTCCAGAGAGAAGAACCACTTATCCATCTATTGTATTCTGAGCTCGAACGGTTAGTACGTACCATCGCCAGCAGAACCTGTAAGTCAGATGTATGGCCTGCCAATACATCACTTCCAGCGGATATTTTTGATAATATTGAGAACCTGCTGCCTTTCGAAAATGTTGTTGTTGGAGATGATGCAATGACCGAGCTGAAAACAATGAAGGATATTGACAAACTCAGCTTCTTGAACAAGGTCAGAAAACATTATGTTGCTGCTGGTAAGCACGTTATCAAAAAGTCTGGTTTACAGAATATGTTCATCAAATACTGCCAATGCCTCAATCCATCAGCACCCGACGTCAACCGAAGTTCGAAATATATCTTGCAAGTGGCCAAGTCCTTGCCGGTAGAAATTAACTACGATTTACTCGTCGACGAATGGAACCTTCTGAAGCTCGAGGTGGTAAGGGAGAAAGCGATATCGGCAGAATTGATGACTACTGGAACACATTTTTTGTTTTAAAAACAGCCGGTGGTGTACAGAAATATCCATTGGTCTCCAAGGTAGTCAAAGCGGCTTTGGCAGCTTCCCACGGCAACGCCGATGTTGAGCGAGGTTTCTCGGCATCCGGCAGGATCCTTACGGAAAATCGGGCTTCAATGTCTGAAAGGACATTGAATGCGTTCATGACGGTCAAATCCGCAATGCGAACGTTTGGAAAACAACCACATCTGGTTCCAATTTCAAAAGAACTGCTCATGATGGCGCATAAAGCTTACGCAAACTATAAGCAGTATTTGGAGGATGAGAGGCGGAAGAAAGCAGCTGAAGCGGATGAGAAATTGAAGGAGCAAGAGCGGAAGGACGCAGAGAAACAAACATTAAAGCAGATGAATAACCTGAAAGTATCTATTGAGAAAAAGAGGAGGAACTGAAGGAACTACGGAAAGAAGAGGAAAAGAAAAAGCAAACTGCTGATAGGTATGCTTACAACAACCAAGAGTAAACTTAAAATTGTGAATCTAAATAAAAAAATATTTTTTACAGATTGTTTGCAGAAGCCAACTACCGCCTCAAAAAGCGATTGAGAAACGTGACATGCAGGAGGTCGTGTTAGCTCAGGCAATGCTGGAGGGCGTTTCTACAGTGCGCAAGCAACAGGCCACACAGAAAAGGGCCGCGGATCATGCAGAAGATATTGTAGCGAAAAAGAAGGGTCGCCTAATTACCAGCTTTTCAGCAAAGAAAGCTGACAAATAGCAGAACAACATACTGATGGTCCCCATTCAGTATGTGGTCGAACTGGACGGCCAAAGGGGACCACAGCCTATGTCTGTCGACCAAATAAAGTTCATTTTAGTTGTCCATTTTAATATTCGGAAGTCTTTTTTATGGTCACTATTTAGTCACTATTGGGTCACTATTTGGTCACTATTTCTAAGATTTTAGTCACTAAAGTCACTATTATTTCCCTATAAGTCCGCTACGAGCCCTGTCTTCGACAGATACGCGTATTTTGTCTACAATGTGCAGACTTCTTCAGTGTCTCGTACTAATAACTCGACTCGACTAAGTCGAGTTATTAGTACGAGACACTGAAGAAGTCTGCACATAGTAGACAACATACGCGTATCTGTCGAAGATAAGCAAAGGTAGTTGGAATTAAATGGAAGATACTAATTTTTCTTCTAATTTCTAGTTACAGGTATTCCACTAAACAGCTCAAACCCTCTAGGATTAAGTTTTTATTCATAATACCACTGCCGACCGGTGGGTGTTCGATTGGACCCACAGACACACACACACACACACACACACACACACACACACACACACACACACACACACACACACACACACACACACACACACACACACACACACACACACACACACACAATATATGTTATTGTTTATCCATTTGTTTGATGGATTAAATAACCCAAATACCTAGTTTGCTAGTGGTATAACAAGTCAATGTAATTGCAACATCTTCGAAAAGGGTGAATGTTTTGATCGAGGTAATCTGACTGTTCGAAGTGAAGCACATAGCCATAGAAAAGTGTTACTTAAGACGGACAATGACAGGCAGGTACATAAGAAATAGGACGCGGAGGGCCAGCTTAGGAAAGACCATTTGGAGCAGCAGAATAAACCTTTCCATGTGATGAAGTTTCTCAGAGGCGGATGGTTTCCCGTCTCTATGGGGGGCTCTGGGAGTGGGTGGTGGTTTATTGCTGGAGCGGATTGGGGCGAGGAGGGAGTATTGGGGGTTCCGTGTGGGATGGCGGCGGGCTTTCGGATTGGGGGATGCAGGTCTGGGAGCGAGGGGGGGGGGGGGGCGTCCGATCAGGCACATGATCTTTTGCCGGGCTGCACAGTGCGTGGTGGGCAATGGGAAGGAATCCTCCATCTTGCCTGTCCTGCGTGGCTTGTTGGAGGATTGTGTGCGCGATCGGATACTACCGTTCAAATGCCCTTCGCTCGTTTTCGGTCTTGTGTTTTGAGGCCTGTCGTTGCCCTGTACGGAGCTGCCGATGCTTTCTCTTCATTTCTGTTCGTTCGTTCTCTTACTCCGCGCATGGGAAAATACAAAAAAAAAACAAGCTGTCCAGGGCACTACTAAGGTAAATTCTTTCTACCAATGGCTGTAAAATGAACGCAATTGACATGGGACAACCTGACCGACTTACCCTTATAACACATCTTAAAATGGAAGCTCATTACATACTCAGCCTTATTCTGCGTGGCGGGTGAGTCGACACGACTCGCTTTCACATGCGAGGTGACTCTCCGTGCAAATCAAATGGAGAGTCATCTCACACGAGGCGACAATTGTCACCTAGTATGTGAGAGCGAGTCGTGTCGACTCACCCGCCACGCAGAATAAGGCTGACTAATTCAAACTTTTAGGAGTATTATTAGAAGAAACCGCAGTCCTGTAAGTAGCCCGATATCGACCTTTTTAAAGCATTTGGATGTGATGAAGTGTTGGGTTTGGATGTACATTACCAGGAAAGCACAAGCTATACACTGAACAATGATAATGACAACAATTTACAGAAAACAACCTAAAATTGTAAAAAAATCCAAGGGTTAGCTCAATGGGGTTGTATGAAAAGGTGACGTAGACTACGTAGCTATGTGTAATCAATGTTATTATAATATCAGACATCATACACATTCCGTGAATTTAATTTACTTTATACTGCATAGCAGCATCAATGTGATTTAAATATGATAAACGTAGTCTCTGCAGTTTATTGTCATCTTGAAGTCGGTTATTTTTATATTTCATTACATATAAAATATACTGCAATAAAAAACGACATTTCGGATAACAATACAAACATTTAAATAATACAAAATATTCTTACATACTTTATATTTCAAGAACAATATGGAGCGTATTATTACCAATTCATTCCTAGAACAGCATTCGGGCAGTCGAAACGAAGCGGTTTGTAGATGAAAAACGCTGCCGGTGGATGTATAACTGCCCCATGTGCTAGAAATTTCCGGTGCACACCAACCAGGCATGCTTCCACTGGCAGAATTCCAAAAGCTGCTTAAACCTAGTTGATAATTTGGCGTATGATTATTTTCAAATGGAGATTGCTCATGTTTACCTTACGAACGGTTAAATCGTTTCCGATGACAAACAAATCAACGACTCAAAAATGTACCTAAGCAAAGTCTAGGACTACAATAACTACTGTAAATTTCATAATTTTAATTTTTGAAAGAAGCAAATGATCAAGCAAAATGGCTAGCATTATCAGCGTCAAAATATGCCCTTAATCGGGGTACAACAGTAAGGTTACCAAATTTACAATTTTTAGTCACATTTGAGATGTTTTTTTTAGCCTTAAACATATCACACCTAATATTGGAACATATATTTTGCCAAAATCAAGTTCATCAATCCTTCATCTGACACTGATCACAATCCTTTCATTCATAGAGAAAACACCGGCGAGGGGCATCAATCAGTCAGTAATAGTCAGTTAGTGACATTCCGCATGGCCTGCACTAGCAAGAATGCCGACAGCGGAAAAGCTATTCTTCGCTATTTCAGCTTCTTCTGCTCGTCCGTCTTGACCACCAGATCCGTCACAATGTTGTCCAACTTGGTGCTGAAAGCCTCGAATGCAAATCGCTGTTGGACACGCTTTCGACCCATCTCGCCCATTCGCTCACAGCTGCGGTCATCCTTGACAAATTTAGCCATAGCAGCCGCGAAGCTGTTCGGTTCCGGATCGCACAAAAAGCCTGTTTGGTCGTGAATGATGGTCTCCGTCGGTCCGCCACTGTTGACAGCGATCACCGGCTTAGCAAGGTACATCCCCTCCAGTGGAACTATTCCGAAATGTTCATTTTCTGGAGTGTAAACCAGCACTTGTGCGCGCTGCAGAAGAAACAGCTTCTCGCGGTCACTCGGCGAGCGCAGGAACTTGATTTTCGTGCGAAGGCCCATATCTTCGGCCAGCTCTTCTAATTCGTCAAAGTGTTCAACGTTCTCTAACACGCGGTCATCATATCCACCTGCCATGATGAGCATTAACTTGTGCCATTCGTGAGGCGAAACCAGTTCTTGGAGCTTTTGAACGCGTGAAGTGCGAGCGGTAGATTTTTCTTCCGTTCGTATCGGTTAATGGAAAGAAATACAAAACAATCCGTAGGAATTCCGGAAATTTGATCTCTTTCTTCTACGACTGTATCGTCGAAATATTTAGTGTTCAAAGAAGGGTACAAAATGTCCGGATCTACGGAAATGCGTTTGAATGTTTCTTTGAATACGCGACTGGTAAATTTACTGTTGACCAGGATTCCGTCTGCTTGCCCTGTAGTGAGCTCTTCCAAGAAGTTGAGGGCATTCGGTAGTATTTTTCAAAAGGCTGCCCGCTTTGGAGAGCAGCTGGTCAGGGTAATGGCAGTAGAACAGGATCCTAGGATTTGATCGTGCCAATCTCAAGATTGGAATGCCCAGCGAAATCTGATCGCAGAACACCACATCGAATCGTTCCTTTTTCGAGAGGCAAAATGTGAAATAGAACGCCGCATAGACCATTCTGACGTAAGCACAAACTGCGTAACATTTACCGAAAATATCCTCGGAATCCAATCGCCAACCGTTGTGATTGTGAGCTTACCATCCTTAGTTTCCTCGAAACAATGGTTCGGATCGTGGTGGTTGGTCAGAAGCTGACCGTGTGACCTTTGTTTTGCAGTGCTAGGGCCGCGTCGACTACCAGCCGCTCGGCACCGCCGATTCCCAAATCCGGATGGACGAAGAGAACGCGTACCATATCTTCTGTAATGTATAGAGAACCAAACCTGAGCTGGATGGAAGAGAGTTCACAAAAACAAAATCTAGTAAAACACACCTTTTTTGTGTGATTTTTCGCTTAACTTGGAAAATGTTGCTTCAGCTTCGAACGAAGAAAACGAGCTACGATTCCTTTCTGCACACGCAAAGGGAGGGGACGTGGAATTGGAGTGCCAGCATAACAAAAGAAAACTGTCAGCGAGGATTTCCAAAGCAAAACAGAAAACAAATGTTCCTATGTGGCAAAATTCGAAAATCGGTGAACGTGCTCCGGTCGTTCGATGATATACTCAGAACAGAATATGTTATCTTTTACGTTGCTTCAAATGTTCCGCCCTCGTCAGTCTTAGTATGCTTTGCTTTTACGAGGAAAAGAGTTTTAATTTTCATAATCCCCGTAATTTAAACTAAATTTTCGGATATGGAGTCCAAAGATGACGATTACTGGAACGACTCCACTAACAAATCGTTCAATTTCGACGAAGATGATGTGAGTAATGATTCATAATTAAGCTGCATTACATTGCAGTCTTTTGTTGATCGGTCCGCTTATGACGCTAACAGGTGGCCGTTTTGGAGATTCCATCCGGTTCCGCCAACCGACGTAGCTTGTTTGGCGATGATACGGCCTCGGAGATCAACTATGCCAGCATTCAGAATGAACTTCCACTGCACATGATTATCTCCGAGGAAGATTTGACATCAATTATGGAAGATCAGTCCAGAAATGAGATGCCCGTGCCGAAAGGAATAAGTTTGGAAGAAGAGGTGAAGTTACTCCGAAAGATGCTGCTGGATTTTAGCTTTGTACCGTCGGCTTCGTCAGTCGTAGCCAAGCTGATACTGGGAAAGCCCTGTTCGTTGGAGGTGTTTCGATCGCTACAGGAGAAAGAAGCCCTCCTTGACGAGGCCGTGGCCTGTGGAAATGGAAATGCAATTTTGAAAGTGGTTCTATTCTTGGAGAAAACATTGAAGAAGAAACTATTCCATCGATTACTGCAGACCAGACCGGAAGCGGTTAGCCACTATGTAAATTATATGGCACTTAGACTGAAGGTCACCGAATGTACGGATTTGTTAACGTATGATGCAGGCAAGTTGTTAGTTGTTTGGAAATGATTTAATTGCTTTTCTTTTCAGTTATCTTGGACGACATCACGAGGCGAGTGTAAGTTTTGATTCCATAATCATTTAACCGCTGGTCTTATGCCTTGTAATACGTTTCAGTTATTACAATTTCTCAATCTATGTCCGAAGCACATCCAACATTGAATTCAAAAGGCAAAGATTGAAAAAGATCTACAGTGATTATTTCTCTCAACCAGGGGCGAACAGCTTCTACGCTCAACTTGTGGCAAATTACATCAATCTTCTAGGTACATTATTGTCTTGAATGCAAGTAGCATCATTGAAAAAACATTTCACATTTTAGAACTCCAAGTAGCGGAACAACACACGAATAGCTTCAACAGCCGGATCGATATTGGATCAATCCGTGTTGGAAACTCTGTACTATATGTGCAGCCGGTACAAATGGGGCGACACTTCCCTTCAAACGAACGAGAATCCCTTCAAGTTGGCCGAAGCCCACCACGTCGGGCAGTCCCAGTTCGAGTGGATTGCCCTGAACGAGCGGGCAAAACGGCAGGCTTGGTTGGATTTTGAACACATCTTCGAGAAGAAAGCGTGGCTCAATCTGAAGCAAAAGTCCTTCAACATCCACATTCCAATCGACAAAACGATACTGAGGTTGTTTGCCCTTCACGCACCGGATCCGGTATTGAACAACTTCCTCATCAAAGTAGAGGATCCTCAGCGAAGACTTGTCCTGGCAAGGCGAGTGAATGCAAAGCGAGGAATAGTGGACGCATTGGTGGCCTTGAAAGATCGAGTGGAGTTGAAAGTTTTGCGCGGTCGCTGGAAAGTGGCACCGAAGAAAGATACTACGCAGACAAGGCTCTAAAATCATTGGTAAGTACACCAGGTTGTATAAGCATATATCAGTCGATCCATTAACTTCTATCGTGATTTTAGAACACTAAGTGGAAAAGTGATGCGATTAAGTTAATCAAATGAAAACCTTCTTTATAGCAATCGAATTTTCTATACTTTTATACATATTTGATGCGAAATGTTAAAGACTTATGTGCCCGTAAACACGTATCACGTCCCAAGATCAAACAGAACTGATTTGTTTTTTGAGTTCCTTCACAATTTCCTCGTTGCATACGAGCAAGTCTTCGCTGTCCGCTGCATTCCCACCCATTGAAAGTGAGCTTCGGTTATTGGAATTACTTCTCCGTTTTCTCGCCGAACCGTGAATTGCTTTGCAACCAGTCATTTGCACTATTTGCTTTGCATTAACAGGTGATACCTACTCCCGATCCGGGCATGATCGTTAATCGAGGGTCGTCGGTATCCGGTTTCTGTGTAAGAGAAAAAACATTTACTATTACCAATTGAGATGTGTTAAGTTTGTCCCTACCGTTTCGATGAATTTAATCATTTCCATTAGATTATCGATTCCCTCGGAAGCTGTACTTTCAAACCCGCTTGTCAGTATGGTTGTAAATCCCAACGACGCTATTAGCGTTAAATTATCCAACATCCTTTTAGGATCGGTGCAATCGAATGCTCTATGAAAGGTAACTGGCTTCTTGTGCTTCAACGCTCCCGCCACTATCATTGTACAATGCTCCGCATGGATTTCCCCAGCATCGTTTAACGCACCAAACACAAATCCGTCGGCACCGTTTTCAGCCAACAGAGCCAGATCATGCAGCATGATTCTTATTTCAGGCTCACTGTAGCAGAAATCACTTCCCCGCCGACAACGAAGCATAGCATAAAGCTGCAGCCGCGAGTGTTGATAGTTGTCCTGGACGTACTTTTGGATCTCTCGCAGTAGTCCTACCGATGGCGTTAGTCCGCCTTCGCTAAGGGCAGCGCACAGCTCCAGTCTGTCAGCTCCACCACGGATCGCAGCAACGGCAGACTCGAAGGAATCGATACAGATTTCGGAGCAGCGGGGACATTGTTAGTGTAGTTAGGATGAAAACAAAACGTGCGATGGCTGAGAGCACAGTACATAGATGAATAATTCTTATTTGGTGATAAAGATAACAACTAAGATAGATACGGCATCATAACAAAGAGTCATTCGACATGGCAGTGGTATGTTGTTCTATCCAAACGGGCTTCCAATTGACAGGATAACTTTTCGAACACTTTGGTAGGTAATTGCACTGATTATCTACAAATTCAAACGTGGTACAAAAACATACAAATATACAAAAGGAGTTTATAATGCCCCTAATTCGCATATCAGTCCCATGGCAGAGCTGGAAGCAGGGTCTTTTTAGAGACTTGGTTATCATTTCAATTCTAGTCTCTTAAAAGTCTCTATTTCTAATGAAAGGTCTTCAAAGTAACTTTTTCTGACAAATTGGTCTTTAAAGGCATCTTCAACGGTGATCCAATTTTATTTTATAACGAATCTATTTTGCATCATTTTTATTCTGGTATATGTTTGGATTTATTCTTCCAGCAATTTGGAGCAAGAAAAATACCGTTCCAAACACTACACGCTACTTGATAATACCAATTAATGAGTAAAATTTCAGCTACTACTAAACAAAAACTCAACTTTATTGACCGTCTCGAATGAACTAGAACGTCTACAGCAGATGTACAGTTTAAAGAGACGGTAATAAAATGAATAAATCAACTTGATTGAGTATATTCTGAGGTATATTCATGAGCCGAAAATTTTGGGCTGGTTGATGCTGGCGCCAGACAGAAAGTGTTGTTGCTCGCCTCGGATGCTGATAATTACCGCAAATTGCTAGCGAATTGCATTTCTGTTTCATTCTTAAATAACGAATGGTTCTCTTAGTTTTTTACAGCCACTGTATGTTTCGGAAAACGCTGACTAGTTCGGAAATCAGACGCTCCCGGAATTGTGACTGTTGTGGATTTTGCAACTAATTTGGTGGAAAATTCCGATTCCGAATAGTATTCCGATAGCTCACACAGATAAATTTTAGAGAAGCCTGTTATATTGAAACCTTCGGCAGGTTCAGCTGGGTTAAATATATTCAGGCTTATCTACTGGGAAAGGGGATACATTTTACCAATGGGTAAAAACCTATGATGTCTTGAAGATAGATTCAATTCGCATTTCTCGGAAGTTCGAAAAATCGAATCGTTTCTAAATATTATATTATTTAATAGCATATTCTACAGAAGTCAAACTTGTTGCAGGAAGTTTCAAGAGAATCATGAAATTTGTCTCTTTCTCTCTCTCTCTCTCTCTCTCTCTCTCTCAGAGAAGTCCATTGAATTGCCTACATTCTCATTGTTTCTGGAAACTTGGATCCAAACAGTTTTCCGATCATCCATGGAGTAGAAACAACAAATATTTCAAATACGAGACATTGAAAAAAATTGTAAATTTGGTCGATTTGCAAATTTTTCAATCACTTGGTGGAGCTTCTGTGAAATGAATACTAAATGAATACTTTTGAGAATTTCCAAGATTGTGATACGGCAGAAATTCTAAGAAATTGATTAAACAATAAAAAAGTAGTTGATTTTTTTATTCTCGTTTTGATTCGGTACGAAAAATTATCGAGTTGTAAGAAGTTTAAGTTCTTCTTAAAACTTAAGTACACTGACAATCTGGAATGTTCCTTGAACTATTGGAAAGTTTCTCGAGCTCCTGAGAGGCTCCTGAACTTTTAGGAAGCTCCTGAACTTATGGAAAAATTCTTGATTTGTTTGCTAAACGTTTAAAAATGCTCAAAATATCATTAGAAATTTTCGGAATTTCTGGACCGTTCTTTGAAATTCTCGGAAGTTTCCCGATCTTCGAGGCAGTTTTCTGAAGTTCTTGGAAGTCTCCATGACTTCTGAGAAACTTCCTGAATTTGTGGTAAGTGCATTGAGCATCTGGGAAGTTATTTAAGCTTTTGGGAAGTTCCCTAAACTTCTGAGAAGTTCTGTGAACGTCTGAGATGTTCGCTGAGGTTTAGGAAAGTTTCCTGATCTTTGAGAAAGTTTCTTGATATTTGTGGACGTTTTCTGAATTTCTGGAAAGTTTTCTAATTTCTGGGAAGTACCCTGAACATAAAAAACTCTTTTCAAGTTTCCTGAACTTTTGAGAAGTTCCCTATACATCTGGGAAGTTACATGCACTTGGAGAAGCTCTCTGGACCCTCTAGAAAAATCCGCAAACTTTTGAAAAGCTTCATGAATTTCTGAAAAGTTCTCTAATTTTCTGGAAAGTTCCGTGGACTTTGGGGAAGTTCTCTGAAAATTCTTGAAAGTTCCCTGAACATCCTGGTTAATTCTGTAAACTTAGGAGAAATAACCAGAAAATTCCTGGATAAGTTTTGTAAATTCTATGGAAAGCTCCCTGAATTTCTGGAGAGTTGCCTAAACTTTTGAGAAGAACCCTTAACTTTTGCGAAGTTCCCAGAACTCATGTGAAGCTGCCTGCATTTATGGAAAATTCGATGCATTTCTGGAAAATACCCTGATTTTAAGCGAACTTGCTGAGCTGCTAGGAAGAACCCTTAACTTCTGGGAAGTTCTTTGGGAGTCTGGAAATATTCCTGATTTTCTGGGATGTTCCGTAAACATCAAGGAGAATTGCAAAACTTTTGGGAACTGCGAGTCGTTAGTCTTCAGGATGGCTTTGAAACTTTT
>JASCZW010015138.1:0-21227 GCA_034211315.2 Aedes japonicus | reverse complement strand
ACCCCCCCTCCCACCAGAGAGATGAGGTCTCAAACCACCTTATGAAAAAATCTTGTCTAAAACTCCCCACATGCCAAAGTTGGTTCCAGTTTTCGAGTGATGTGGCAATTTGTGTTTCATTGGTGTGGGAGCACCCCCTTCCAGATGAGGGAGGAGTCTCGAATCATCATAAGGACCTTCACCGACTCCAAAAATCCCAGCATAAAAAATCCGGACATACTGCATACAAATTTTCCGGCACTACTGCATACAAATTTGCATAGCAGTAGGCATAGTTCTCATGTTTGTTTGAAATTTGTGTTTCATTTGTATGGGGACCCCCGCTTTACAGAGAGAGAGGAGGGGCTTCAAACTACGATAAAAACATTTCTTGCCTTCAAAAACTCGCCTATACCAAATTTGGTTCCATTTGCATGATTAGTTCTCGAGTTATGCAGGAATTTGTGTTTCATTTGTATGGGAGCCCCCCTTTCCAGAAGGTGGCGGGGTCTCAAGAAACCATAGAAACATATCTTGTCTCCAAAAACTCCCACATGCTAAATTTGGTTTCCTTTGCTTGATTAGTTCTCGAGTTATGCAGAAATGTGTGTTTCATTTGTATGGACCCCCCCCCCTTCCAGATATGGGAGGGGTTCCAGACTATCATAAGAACCTTCTACGACCCCAAAAACCCCTCCACGCAAAATTTCACGCCGATCGGTTCAGTAGTTTTCGATTCTATAAGGTTCAGACAGACAGAAATTCATTGTTATACATATTATAGCTGCGTCCGGTGCGTGCGCTGCTACGCTTGCAACTAAATGAAGGGAAATTTAATATAACTGGCATCTTTATGGTTTTTTTTTTACCTTCAAAACCCCACACATGCCAAATTTGATTCGATTTGCTTGTTTAGTTCTCGAGTTATGAAGTAATTTGTGTCTCATTTGTATGAGAGCCTCCCTTCCTGAGAGAGTAGGGGTCTCAAACAATCATAAGAACCTTCTCCAGCCCCAAAAACCCCTTCATATAAATTTTCACGTTGGTCGGTTCAGAACTTTCCGAGTCTATAAGGGTCTGACAAACAAACAGACAGACAGAAATTCATTTTTATGCATATAGAAATCTAGCCTCCAAAAACCTCCATATGCTAAAAGTGGTTTGATTTACTTGATTAGTTCTCCAGTTATGCAGAAATTTGCTTTTTATTTGTATGGGAACCCCCCCCCCCCTTTCAAAATGGGGAGGGGTATTGAACTTCCATAGAAATATTTCTTGCCTCCAAAAACCTCAACATGCCAAATTTGCTCCATTGGCTCTCGAGTTATGCTAAAAATTATGTTTCATTTTTATGGAAGTCTCTTCTTTCGGAAGGCGGAGGCAACCTCCATTTGCCAAATTTGGTTCCATTTGCTTGATTTGTTCTTGAGTTATGCAAAAATTCGTGTTTCATATATATTAGAGACCCCTCTTTCAGTGAGCGGAGGAGTCTCAAACCACAATGGAAACATTTCTTGCCTTCGAAAAACTCCACACGCCAAGTTTGGTTCCATTAACTTGATAAGTTCTCGAGTTATTCAGAAATTTGTGTTTCATTTGTATGGAAACCCCCCCAGATGACAGAGGAGTCTCAAACCTCTATAGATACATTTCGGTCCTCCAAAAACCTTCAGATGTCAAATTTGGTTCCATATGCTTGATTAGTTGTCGAGTTATGCACAAATGTGTGTTTCATTTGTATGAGAGCCCCCCTCTTACAGAGGGCGGAGGGATGAAGAGTCACCTTAGAAATATTTCTTGCCTTCAAAAATCTCTACATGCCAAATTTGGTTCCATTTGATTAGTTCTCGAGATATATAGAAACTTTTGTTTCATTTATATGACACCCCCCCCCCCCCCCCTCCAGAGAGAGAGGAGTATGAGACCCAATACTATCGTAGAAACAATCATTGCCTTTAAAATCCCCGCATGCCAAATTTGGTTCCATTTGCTTTATTAGATCTAGAGTTATGGAGAAATTTTTGTTTCATTTGTATGACAGCACCCCTCCTAGGAGAGGGGAGGGGTCTCAAACCACCATAGAAAAAAAAATTGTCTCCACAAAACCCCACATGCAAAATTTGGTTCCATTTGCTTGATTAGTTCTTGAGATATGCAGAAAATTCTGTTTCATTTGTATGGGAGCCTCCCTTTTTAGAGAGAGGAGGGGTCTCTGACTACCATATACATTTATTGCCTCCAAAAACTTCCGCATGCTTAATTTGGGTTCCTTTGCTTGATCAGTTATCGAGTTATGCAGAAATTTGTGCTTCATTTGTGGACCCTTCCAGAGAAGGAGGGTCTCAAACCATCATAAGAACCTTCCCGGCCCCAAAATCTTTTCCATACAAAATTTCACGCTGATCGGTTCAGTAGTTTTCGAGCCTATTAGGTTCAGACAGACAGACAGACAGACAGACAGAAATCCATTTATATATATATAGATTGTACTCTCGTTTAATCAAAATTTTTAGTCATAACCAAGACTCCCAACTTTTCCTCGAACATGACCCATTAGCTTCTGCACAGTGGTACTTCCCACCATATTGACCACTTTTAGCCAATCTTTTTTAAATTTTTGGATGTCGTCCGCTGCATTTATGATTTTTCGGAGCTTTGCTTTGGTTTAAGCCCAAAAAGTGGCCGTGCCTCCAGGCAGGATTCATTTCTTTCTGCACGAAACAAACATTTTGACTCTTGTACCATTCTAAAGTGTCCTTTGCGTAATGTTTGTTTTTTTGTTTGTTTATTTGCGACACTTTACACATTCGTGTGCATTCGTGTCGGAAAAATTGAGCTTAGGTGTACAGAGTGGTTGAATATACAGAGTGGTTTTTAGTTCCTCATTTCTTCTTCGCTTATTCAAAAATTCCTACTTTTCCTTCTTTTTCTTCTTGACTTCACTTCGTTTCTTCTTCTTCTTTCTCTTCTTGACTTCACTTCTTTTCTTCTTCTTGATCAATTGCATCGGTGGATATGTAGCGACTAATCGATTTTTTCCTCCGGGTGGAGGAGTGGTATGCCGTGGTTTCAATTGACGTCATATCGTTTGGAGATACCGCTGCGGCTTGGCTGTGACCTGGAAAGATCACCGAGACAGTTCCTGATGGTGATTTAATAGACTGTGTACTGACCTGTGGGACGCCAGTGTCCCACAGTGCCAGCTGCTGCCGAAACTACTACACATTATTTCCAGATCCACCGGCAACAGCCGGCACTGGGGGAAGGCCTTGTGTAGTTCTGTCGATAACTCCGCTTTCGTGAGATTGGTAGTGTTCGCTGGTGTAGGTCGGCGGCCAGAGCATGAGAGGGCTACCCCTCCCCCTGCTGTCTATCCCAATTTTCCGTAGCCGTGGGGTGCTCTGCGTTCTTCCTAAAGCTGTTTAAGCAGTCCAGTTTGGTGCAGCAATGCCAGGAGTTTCGCCGTATTACCTTCGCTGTTATTCAAGGCATCATGTAGGCTGGTAGAGCTGATGTCGGCTTCTTGGCGTTCTGTCACGAACTTTCGACAGTGGAGAATAACGTGCCGCACGTTAGTTTCGGTCCGCAGCATTCGCAGATGGGCGGTGTGTCCTTTTTCAAAAGAAATGAATGAGTCAGCCGAGTGTGGCCAATCCTGAGGCGTGTTAGCGCACGTTGGTCGGCTGGGTTGGCCTGGTCTATCCACCTGCGCGTGTCGTACTTCACTTCCCTCAGTTTTGCGTCCCTAGCCTCGTACCACTGTTGGTCCCATCGGCGTCTTATCGCTTGTTTCACTGCTCGCAGTGCATCTTCACCCGGAATAGCCATATCTATGACGGGTTCTTCTCTAGCCTCGTTTGCTAGTCGATCAGCCTGAGTGTTTCCGTTGATCCCGGAATGTCCCGGAATCCAACAGAAGCGAACGAGTTTGTTACGCACAATCTCTTCGATTTCTTGAATCCACGGGTGCTTCGACCTTCCTGATTCTAGGGCCAGAAGACAACTGGCAGAATCCGTAAGGATAACCATTTCGGCACTGACGTTCGGTATCAAAAGCGCTCTCTTAATGGCGTACGCCTCTGCCGAGAAAACACTGCACGCTTTCGGAAGGCTGAACGAATCTGCGAGGCCAGTCATGCAAAATGCGGCTCCAACGGTGTCTTCACTTTTCGAACCATCGGTGTAGACCACCGTTGACCTGTGGAATCTGGTTGCAAGCAGCTGTTGGACGACTGGACGGACTCTATCCGGCGGATCACCGGCTCGTACACTTCGCTTTACATTCCATACTATCGATGGTTTACGTGCGTGCCATACACGATCACCCTGTCTCGTCGAATGGTCGACAGTAGGAAGTTCGGTACCCGTCACATCAAGGATACGTTCAGATGCTCGCCGGATCAGTGGTAGGGTGCTGTTGGTTCGACTTTTAGCTAGGATCCGGATAGCCGTTCGTGCTACAGATTGAACTGCAAGGTATTCAAAGGCGAGTGTTCCAGCTTCCGCCATAGCCGAGATGATTAAGCTGGTCACAAACGCTCCGGAAGCGTATCGTACCGTTTTGTTGTACGCTGGGGCTAGGGTCTGCAGGGTATCCGGTCCTCCTCGGCTCACTAATCCAACACCGTAGATCAACTTCGCAGTGACTAGTGCCGAACCCACCTGCAGCAAGGTTGCTCGGTTGCCACGCGGGAGTTTCGCTCCGATCATCTGCAGGATCCGTAGCCGAGACTCCCATGCTTTCTTCACCGCTTTGCAGTGCGGCTTGAACGTCAGCGTTCGGTCTAGCGTGACATCCGCATGATCTCTTGCGCCGGATCTCGACGCGCATTTGGGCTGCAGTAAAATGTCTGCGACTTCGTTGCGGATATGGCAAATCCCACGCTTTTCGCCCACTTGTCCACCGCTTTGACAGCGGCCAGCAGTTTTCGATGCAAGCATTCCCCTTTCGCACGTCGTACCACGAGGAGGATGTCGTCCGCGTACAAAAGAATATCGACTCCAACGGGCATCACACGGAAGATCGGCTGCATCGCAACGAGGAATATTGTCACAGACAGTACGGAACCTTGTGGCACTCCATTCTCCAGTGGGTACTCACGAGCCTTGTGTCCCCCTATGGACACTTGGAACGTCCGGAAACCCTGCAGCAGATTCAGCATCCGACCACGTATTCGCCAAGACTTTAGCGTTCGCAATATGCCACCAGGTGGTGTTGTACGCCTTCGACAGGTCCAAAGACGCTATCAGGCAGTGTTCGTCGGTAGTAGACAGCGATCGTTCAAGTTCGGCAAAATACGTGTCGGTGCCGCGTCCTGCACGAAAAGCGTGCTGTCGCTTGTCGAGCCGTCCACTTGACTCTAGCTCGGTGATTAGCCATCGATTGATGATGCGCTCGAAGAGCTTCGCCATGCAGCTGGTGAGCGATATCGGTCGGAAGGCATTTGGTCCGGATTCGTGGCAGTTCAGCTTCGGTATTGGAACGACAATGGCATTCCGCCAGCTGGCGGGAAACTCGCCACTGTGCCAGATATCATTGAGCAGCTTGAGGAGTGTCGTTTTCATAGACAGCGGGAGACGTTGCAGCAGAGGATACCCGATCGAATCTGGGCCTGTTGAGGCGCCTCGCCCTTTGTCGAGGGCCCACAGAAGTTCGTTCATGGTGATTTCGATGTTATACACATCGTCGTTGTTGTGCGAGAAATCTATGGACCCTCGTTCAGCTGCCGCTTTCGCCATCTGGAATAATGGAGGGTAGCTTGAAGTCTCCGACCTTTCGCAATAAACGTTCGCCAGTTCTTCTGCCACTTCTTCGGGGTCGTCAGTGAACCCGTTCACTCGCATAAGGATTACCGGGCGCTGTTGCCGATTGCCACGCAAGTTGTTCACCGTCCGCAATAATTCGGTTGCCGTGCTACTCGGTGATATCTTCCCTACGAAGTTTTGCCACGACTGTTCCTTCGCTTTGTTGACCACATTTCGTGTCGCTGCTCTTGCTTGCTGGAACCTCGCCAATGCTTCGGCTTGATCTGGATCGGATTGTTGAGGACGTCTGAGAGATCGAAGGCACTTTCGCCGCTGTCGGATTGCTGCTTTTGTTTCGGGGCACCACCACGGTACCGCCATCGGTCCGATTCACCCACTGGTTCGTGGTATGGACTTTGCCGCTGCTGCGATAATTTTCTCCGTGAAGCTGCTTACGTCCCACTCGGCCTCTGACGTGATGGTTTCCGCTGTAAGTCGCTCGTACAACGACCAATCCGCTTGGTCGTAAGCCACTTCTGTCGAGTCGTTGGATGATTCGTCCACCCGGGAATGGACACTCTGATCGGGAAGTGGTCGCTGTTGTGCGTGTCTAACAAGGTTCTCCAGGTAAACCTGCGAGCAAGCCTCTCAGAACAGATGCTCACATCGATAGCAGAAGTGTTTCCCGTAGCCGGGTCGATGCGAATATGCGAGCCGTCGTTCAACACCACCAACTGTTTGGTCAATGTCGTCTCTGCGATAAACTGGCCAAGCGAGTTCAATTGGTGGGATCCCCACGCTAGATGGTGTGCGTTGAAGTCCCCCAGGAGTAGCTTTGGACCTTCCAGCTGCTCAAATAACTCACCCAATGCAGCCTTACACTGCGCAGAACTCGGAGGAATGTAGACAGACACTACGGTTACCTGGATCGGTCCGTGGATGCGTACAGCGATGAGGTGCAGTGTGGTATCGATCTGTACACGCTCAAATGGTATACCTTCCCGAACGGCAAGGCCAACGCCGTGTTGCCAGTAGTGAGCGCTGTTCGACTCCAGGAACAGCGTGTAGTGTCTGCCGACGAAGTCTGGTGGGGCGACGTTTTGGTTCGCTTTCGTCTCCTGTAGAGCCACGACGCAAGGCTCGAGATCGGCGATGAGGAGTTTCAATTTGCTGATATTGGCCCTGACGCCACGCAGGTTCCACTGTAGTGCGAAAACGCCATCAGAGTGACTATCTGTAACGGTGGTGGACGACGATGTGGATGTTCTTCGCATCGGCGGGTCGACTGTGGGAGAGAAAGGTGGCGCGATAATCTCCGCAGGTGTTGATACAAAACTAGGACTTGCCTGTGGGACGCTTTGTCCCACAGTACCAGCTGTTGTCGAAACAATTACACTAGTTTTGCCAACACCAACAACAGCCGGCACTGGGGAAGCGCTTTGTGTAATATTTATCCGAGGTGTTTGTGATGTTTCGGTTCCAGGCGCTGTGTGGTGGTTACCTGTAACGATATTGGGCGCGGCAGTATCTATCGGTGAATGAGAAGAACAAGACTGACTGCGTAATGACATGACGCCAAATCAGGCCAAAACACTACTTGACCTTCGTGCTGCCTGATCATCGGCAATAATCGCTTCTGGAGACATTCCTTAACGTGTTTCGTCTCCGTTGTGATGTACGGACTAGGGCCCGTGGTTTCACGGACGCGGCCTGTTTTGGGTTCCTTTTGGGTTTTTTCTGCTTCCGGTATGTTTTTAGCCCAAGCCTTTCTTTGGCACGCATGACGTTACTCGACGAGTTCCCTAGTTTTTTCGTAACATCCCGAACGGAAGTCGCTGGTTTTCGCTCGTAGGCATCCCTGAGCTTATAATCGATATCCAGACTAACAGGACCGGATTTCCGACCACTCTTCAGCGCATCTTCAAACGTACACTGTTCCGCTCACAGTACACCATTTGTGCACGATATTTTTTCGTTGTTCCGGAGTAAGACCGCGCATTTTGATAGGTAACACAAAATTGAGATCTTTTTTATGCATCGTCATTCAGAAATGTGCAAACAAAAGGACGCAGCCAAAACATGTTGAAATATTTCATTATATTCAAAATGACTCTTAAAATAAGGTGTGTTTATACTTTCTGGAATAGTCGTTAGTTGCTGAAGACGTTGGTTGATCTTGGTCAGCATGGAGCGTCATCTGTGCAGATAGGTGAGGCTATGAATTTAGAGTAACATGTACATTTTTTATAGCAACAACAGCATTGTTAAAAATAAATACGTACGCGAACAATCTTTTCAGTTAGCATATTCTATTTTGAAAGTAACAAAAATATCATAAGTCTTGAAATCTTGATTTTATAGAATATGGGACAGTGCTTAAGGATGGGGGAGATTGCGGTCAGGAAGAACATGCTACTTTAAAAAAGTTTATAATTAAAGAATCGAAAAGGAATCGAAAAAAATCAATCAATTTATTATCAACAAGAAATTATGATTTCAGTCCTGTATGGAAATTTCAAAATAGGGTAAAATTATGAAATTCGATAACTGATCGTCTTAGGAAAACATTCTTGTGGTGGAAAGTGCTTTAAATTATCTCAGCAAGCTGAAAAATTATGCAATGGCAAATTTTTTACACAAAAGTTTCTAGGGCTCAGGAAAATCGAAAAATAACTTCGTCTATACCAAAATTGCCCACAAAATTGAAATATTGACTTTTTGAAACCCATGTCAAGGTGCGATCATTTCTTGATCTCCCAGTGTGAAATATCAGTGGAATTTCCCAGACTGTTCAAGGTAAATCTCGAAAATCCTCGATAAATTTCAAAAACAAAAAACTCGCCGCTTTCAAATTGCATGGTTCTAAAAATCAAATTTTGCAATCAAAAACAATTATTTTTGTTGGAACATTCATGATTCCATTTCTTTTTCACTTTCCGATCATATTCTTTTTCGGACTTATGAGTAATTTCAAGATTTTTCAGAACTTTTTCTACGAGTCATGATGTTTTGCGCATCTTCTCTACAAGAAAAACTACATATGTAGGGTATGTGTCCCTTGACTCAGCCTATTATGCAACCAGCGCTCACATTTTTCATTATAACTCATAAAGTTTTTAAGCTGTAAGCGAGATTCAACTAGTTATACACTTGCAAAGATAAGTTTGATAAGACATCTGGTATAATGTATCACTCAAAGTTACACAACTATTTTTATAATGCCATGAACTTTTGAGGAATGTGGATTTAATGTCGGTCTATAAGCACCAAATTGGGTCTATTCGTGGATGCAACTTCGTCCCATCCGATGGATTAATTACTAAATGCAGTCTTTGTACGGTATTTTTTTTTTAATTTTATGAACTAAGGCATTGTAAGCTGTACTGAATTGACTTAATACAACATTTCACAACACAAACTAAAGTAAAACTGCCTCGAAACACTTACATGAAGTTCATATATGATTTTTCAGCCATTCAGTAATGAAAACATTATAATTCACTATACAATGATTTTATCTCTTCGATTTGTGTTTAGATGAGCCACTTGAATATAAACAATCGCAAATTCATGCATTTCCACTTGAAATTTTACCAATAACAACCTTTTTACTACATTATTGATACAACAGGCCATAGTTGGGAACAAACAAATATATATGTCCCCAACATTGGGTCTACGATTTTCTTGTAAAATCATTGCTATTTCCGCTATGTGAACAGTTAGTTTGTAGCGTGTAACTATTTTCTGCACATCCAGACTGCATTACTTGTTTTATCGATTCAATTAAGCCAAATTTAGATCACTTGAAATCGTGTAGATCATCTATTCAGCATAACGAGTGAAATCACGATGCCCCAAAAGTTCAAAAAACCGAAAATTACGCGGAAGTGAACAACTATAAGTTGATTAATATTGTCTCAATTGCTTCGGATTACATCGGTCCTCATGATAGCAACATGATTTTGTTGATTATCGCTAAATTAATGACACATTTGGTACATAGGCCGAATCAAGGAGCTAGGCTAACATTACATCCCCTTACCCTATATTTCCATATCATTTTCCATATCTCGAGAATGGATAAACATCCAATGCCGATGCCGGACAGAAGAACTTTACACATGTAATTATGTAAATGATTCAGTTTGAACTAAAATACACGTTATTATTGAAATCGACAAAACCAATATGCATATACAGGTATACCTCTTTAGTACGTACATCACCTTTCTGACTTCAAATCGAAATTGCATAAATACTACTGGTTGTATCGAAAATCTAATACAACCAAAGGACAGAACAAAAGATTGCTCTTTCTTTCGGTCATATAAGTTTTCAGTTGCAAACAGTAGTTTTTATGCAATTGCGATTTGAAGTGCGAGATGTTGATGTACGTACTATCGAGATATACCTGTATTCTTTTTCAGAAGTGTGACCAACAGGGGGGGTAATCATATTTGTGACAAAGTGTGACAGAGGGGGGGAGGGGGTTTAAAAACTTGAAATTTGATGAACGTCATTTTTGAATAACCCCACACCGGAACATAGGCCCTGTTCTGCGCTTTAGTCTGCAGTGTACTTAATAATGGAGTGCAGGTTTGGGCTCCATATCATGCCGTATTAAAAGAGTCCACAAGCGCTTCATTAGGTATGCTCTACGTGGCCTGCTATGGAACGACCCAGTAAACCTACCGTAATTCGCACATCGATGCGCACTCTTCGATTTACAACCGCTGGCGAGTCGTCGAGTGATGCTACAAAGGTTGTTTATTTTCGAAATTGCGTGAAATAATTCGCAGACTGATGAACGTATGTCTGTTTATTGTGCAAAATCAATTATTGGTGATACCACAAGCTTTTAGATCGAAGATAGCGTCGAGAGAAGAGCAAGTGCGAAAAACAAGTGTGTGCGGTCGCAATGAAAACCCGGATCTGTCAGTAAGAAAACTTGCAAAAAAGCCTGGTTTTGCTGCAAGCACTGTCCATAACATTCGTAAATCTTTCAACACGCGTTTGACAACAGCCAGGAAGGCTCATAACAGAACAAAACCGCATCTCAGGATCAACCAGAAGGACACGAAGGTGAAGCAAATATGGCAGGAGAGACCAGATCTTTCGTACTGTGGCTAGAAAAATAAGAATATCCCCAACATTCAGGCATACTTCCAAGTACCAGCAAGGTATGAAGTCGTTCAAGGTGAAAACTGTACCGAACCGTAATGATAAACAGAATGTGACGGCCAAAACACGGGATCGCAAGTTGTTTCGCGAAAATTTGACGAAGTTTTCCTGCGTGATAATGGACGATGAAACCTTTGTGCTGGAGAGACTTATACTGGCAACAATTTATATTTTCGCAACAATAAATCCACCTTGTTTTTCCTAATCAAAACCACCATCACGTTTTGTGAGTGACCTTAGTAGCATCCCTACTGTTGGCATAAATCGGTTCAAATAGGAAATCGGTACTGATATTTAAACCTTTGATTAGACGCCACGTGTCTACTGCCTTCCAACCCTGTTAAACTACATCCCAATGGTTTCTCGTGGTAGTGCAGTTTTCGGTTTCATATAAAGCGAGCGAGCCGGCGCCAGCATTGCCTTAGTTCGAGATTACCAGATTTTAGACACTGAGGATGTATATTAGTTCAAGCAACAGCTGTTGGCTCTCTTCTGTTTAATAACAGCTGATCAGGCAATAACGAATGTAGCAACCTTGACCACCAGGTGAATTCAAACATGCTTTAGAGAACTCATCTCTTCAAAAAATAATAATTTAAAAGTAGAGGGGTTGAGTGCAATGCATCACTGCACGGATGGCGTTGCATAGAAAAAAATGAAGAATTTCAACAGACGCGTGAAATTTTCCCTTAAATCTGTAAACTCTCGCAAAAATCTGTATCCACATTAATGCGGACACTTTCAAATCATTGTAACTTTTGAAATATTGCACGTAGGAATGAAAAATTTCATTGTGGTATATTTATTTATTTATTTATTTATTTATTTGTCGTCGTCAATCAGTTGTAGACCGTTTTAATTACAATAAGTACTTAACTTAACTTAAACCTAGCACGTGCGGAAATATTGTTTTAATTTTTCTTTCGACATTGTAAAATCTATACTATTGCAGTGGATATTGTAATTAGCCATCATTTGGTTAATCGGTCCATATTTTGCATAGTTCGTGCGATGATGATTTGTTGCAAATAACTGTCGATGTGCTTGCCTTGTTGGTATGTTAAAGTTTAATTTTGATAGAATTTCCATTGAATCAATTCTTTGTGAGACTATATTATTTATAAATGACGCCATAGCGAATTCACGACGCTCTTTTAATGTTTGAATATTGATAAGCATACATCGAGCCTTATACGATGGTAAAGGAAATACAGTCCATCCTAGCTTTCTTAGTGCATATAACAAAAATTGCTTTTGTACTGACTCTATTCTTTCTTCATGTGTTATTGTAAATGGAGACCAAACTATGCTACAATATTCAAGTATTGACCTGACAAAAGCAATGTATAGTGTTTTTATCGTGTACGGGTCATGAAAGTCATAGCAAAAACGTTTAATAAATCCTAGCATGTTTTTAGCTCTGTTTATAATTGTGTTATAATGATCAATGAACGTAAGTTTAGAGTCTAGGACAACACCTAAATCCCTAACTCTATCACACTTCTCTACATTCTGATTGCCTAAAGTTATTTGTATGTTAGGTATGTTTCGTTTTCGACTGAAGGTAATTAAGTTACATTTTTTAACATTCAGTTGTAGCAGACTTTTGTTATACCAAGTATGGAACAACAATATTTCATTCTTAAACGCGTTGATGTCGTCTGCATTTTTATTTCTAAATAAAGTTTCATGTCGTCAGCGTATAAAAATTTTAGTTTCTTAAGAATAAAAGATAAGTCATTTACAAATAGAATGAATAAAAGTGGTCCTAGATGAGAGCCTTGTGGGACTCCTGAAGTGGTATGAATAGGTGTTGATTGGCTTCCTTTAAATCTTACAACTTGACCACGGTTGGTTAGGTATGAATTAAGTCATTTGAGGAGTTTGGGCTGGATTCCCATTTTTTGCAATTTAAATATAAGCATAGGTATATCGACACAGTCAAATGCTTTACTAAAATCTGTGTACAAAACCTCTACATGGTTTCCGTTATCCATTGCTTCCAGAGAATAATTAACGAATTCTAGTAAATTTGTGGTTGTCGAACGACCTTAAAAAATCCATGCTGATTAGTAGTTATTCTATTTTTGATTTGGTTGAATAATTTTTCATTCACAATTGCCTCAAAAAGTTTTGGAATGCAAGAGATCAGGGCTATACCCGATAATTACGAATATCAGATTTTTTACCAGACTTAAAAATAGGCACTAGAAATGAGCTCTTCCATAATTTTGGAAAGTCTCCGGATTCAGTGACATATTAAAAAGCCAAAACAATGGAGAAATGCAAGCTCAGCTGCTAAAGTCTTCATAAACAAAGAAGAACTCCATCGGTCCCGAGCCTTTCGTTGCATCTAAATGTTTTAACCCTTCCAAGATTTCATGCACATAGATTTGATTCACGCTTATGTCACTGGAATATTCAGGATACAACCCAAATGTATTGCCGATCACGATCTGCTTCTGAGTATGTTGTGTATGTTTCTTGAAAAAACTTGGCAAATAAATTGCATATTTCTTCTGTATTATTACTTTCATTATTGTCCAAATACATACGGGATGGAAGATTGTCTGATTTTAATTTTGTATTCACGTAATTAAAAAGTTTCTTGAGCAACATTTAATTTCACGTTCAATTTTTGAATTATACTCCTTAAATGCAACATTCATAGCCAAATTAAGTTCATCACAAATGTTCAAATAGCTTTCTAAATTAACGGAACTGTTATGTTTTTTGTAAATCTTATGCGCTTTTTGTTTACGGTTTTTTAAATTTTTAATTTGTTTATTGAACCAAACTGGATCCTTTGAGAATACTTTTCGTCTACGTCTTTTAACTGGTACTGTAGACGATACTCGCCTTGCCGTACTAGAAGGACTTTCTTCGCTAGTTAACTCCTAGCCCCGAGAATTAGCACTCTTACTAAATTGCACTGAGGGACTAAAACAGCACTTGTACCACACCAAAGTCATCGACTGACCAAAGAGAATGGGGAGAAATGAAAACGACCGCACTGTGTTGTTTAACGTGTATTTTTGGACTGATGTACTGCTTCCAAATCACTTATTGCGATAGTGACCGTTGGCTATCCTTCGGTCAGTATCGTGCCTAATTTTATCTCACACTCTCTCTCTGCTCACATTGTCGATTGTAGTTCGTTTCATTTGGATTGGGCATACTACATTACTTCGTTTATACATTTATCATTCCGGCCACCTTGAAATATTCAGTATTTCAACAATCTTAAAGCTACTATACTATATACAAAATTCAAAAACTTCTTTTCCTTCCACTTATTGGGTGTAGTGGTTGTTGCTGCACGCGATCCACCAGTTGAACGCTTGACCATGGATGTTGGGACGATGTAGATGCAGATGCGGGAACTCATCGATGGATACCGGGAACAAAGAAGACACCAGGTAGATCATTCGAGAGAAATATATAACATTGGACCTGCAATTACCTTTGTAATGCGCGGGTGCGCTTCGAGCAAGTTCTCCCATAAAGGGTTGCTCTACCTGGTTACATAGATACGGTTGAAGATGGAAGAAGGGCAATTCGTGCTACGGGGCGCACGACTTCGTTAGCTGTTGCAGTTCGTAAGGTTACGACTCGTACGACACCATCTTTCCCCGGATGAAGTTTGACAATTTTCCCCAACGGCCAGTTTGCCGGTGGAAGGTTGTCCTCCTTAATAACGACGATGGCGCCTACTTCGATGGTAACTGGAGGATTACAACCCTTAGTTGCACGTGATTGTAGCTGCTGAAGGTACTCAGGATACCAGCGGGACCAGATGACCTGCAGCCGTTTCTGGGTCAATTCCCAATGATTTAAGCGATTGTCAGCGGTGTCCTTCCAGTTTGGTTCAGGAATCGCTTGTAAGTTGCCTCCAACAAGAAAATGTCCTGGCGTGAGGACTTCTAGGTCAGATGGGTCTTCGGGTATCGGCGTAAGCGGTCGAGAATTAAGGCACATCTCGATTTGTGCCAACAATGTCAGGAGGTCCTCGTAAGCCAAGTTCACGTTACCAACGGTCTTCAGCAAATGCGTTTTCGCAGATTTCACTGCTGCTTCCCAGAGATCTCCGAAGTGTGGGGCACGGGGTGGAATAAACTTCCATGTAATTTCATTTTCTGAGCACCAGTTGAAGATCTGCTCACGGTCGACTGCTTCAATCTTTAGCATACGATAAATCCTGTTCAAAGCATGCGAAGCACCCTTGAACGCAGTAGCATTGTCGGAATGCAGTTCGACGACCTTCCCTCGGCGAGATACTAACCGACGTAGTGCTGCTAGAAACGCCGCGGTCGACAAATCACTCACTAGCTCGATGTGGACAGCCTTGGTGGAGAAGCAGACGAAAATGGCCACGTAGATTTTTGTTGGACCACGCTTTCGAACTGCAGACTTAATAAAGAATGGTCCACAATAGTCGACACCGCACACAGAAAACGGACGCGTCGGCGAAACTCGCGATACCGGTAGATCGGCTGTGCTCTGCTGCACTAGAGTGGGCTTGAATCGGAAACAAGTGTGGCATTGGTGGAAGACGGATTTCACTAGGTTTCTGCCGCCCAGAATCCAATATTTCTGGCGGAGAGTGGCTAGCAGGAGTTGCGGGCCTGCATGCAGTAGCATTTTATGGTAACTGCTAGCCAGCAGAGCCGACAGCGGATGTTTAGCGGACAGAACGATCGGATGTTTGATAGCGTCGGATAACACGGCGTTGCGGATACGGCCACCGACGCGAAGTGTACCGTCTTGATCTACGAACGGGCTCAGCCACTTTAGTGATGAGGACTTAGCGACACGTTCACTATTCCCGAGATCCGAAAGTTCCTCAGCGAAAGTTTGGCGTTGTGACAAACGGCACAGCAGCTGCTCGGCTTGTTGAAGCTCAGTGGTCGTAAGTCGTTGAACGGATGATGAATTATGTCGTTGACAAACTGCTAGTTGAGTGTAGTTAGAATCGGACTTGCGTTGTAAAGTACGGTCCTTCAGACACTGGAGATAGCGCTTGCAGAAAGCCACGACTCGGCGTAGTTTTCCGTAGCTGGAGTAGCGTGCGAATAAATCCTCAGTGAAGTCAGATTGTACAGCAGTCATGGCGACAATCGGAATCCTGCGCCCTTCCTCAGATGTTGCCAGAGAGTACTCCTGGTCGATGATGGTCTTAGGCCAGAGATCAGACGGTTGAGACAGCCAAGGTGGACCATACCACCAACGGGAACGGTGCAAAATGTCCGTTGGGTTGAGGCCGCGTGAGATATCGTCAGCGGGATTCTCTAAACCTGCGATGTGTCTCCATTGATTGACATCCGTTGTTGTTTGGATTTTCGACACGCGATTTGCGACGAAAATTTTCCAACGATTTGGAGATGCACGTAACCACTGAATAACCGTGCTGGAATCCGACCAAAAGAATGCAATGGCTGGAATCTTCAACGACGCTTCTACTTTCTTGTAGAGTTGAGTTGCTAGGTGTGCTGCACATAGCTCAAGTCTTGCGATGGAGTAATGAGTGGACAAAGGAGCGACCTTTGATTTGGATGATAACAGGTGTACGGATATTCCTTCCGCTGATTCCGCACGAACATAGCAGCATGTGCCATAAGCGATTGAGGATGCATCGGCGAAGAAGTGCAGCTGAATATTGCAGGCTTCGGAGGGCAGCACCAATCGTGGAATACGGATATCAGCGAGAATGTGAATAGTAGTGTGAAACACCTTCCACTCGGTCTGCAACTTCTCTGGAAGAGGAGTATCCCATTCGCAGAGGACGCTATCACGCTTCAACGTCCAAAGTCGTTGCATGAATAGCTTTGCCTTGGTTGTTGTCGGACCCAACAGTCCCAGTGGATCGAATATTTGGGCGATGTACGACATCACCTTTCGCTTGGTGAGGATGACAGCAGGGAGAGACATTTCAACCTTAAACCGTAGCATGTCGGCCGATGGTTCCCAAAGTAGGCCGAGCGTGGAGATTGTCTGCTCTTTCTGCACATCGTGAAGAGGATTAATAGCCAGATCCTCCAGCGGAACATCTGCAAGGACTTCCTGAACGTTTGACGCCCACTTCTTAAGTGTGAACCCAGCGGAGCTCAGCATAGCGGTGATTTCTTGTCGGAGAATAATAGCTGATTCAACGTCCGATGTCCCTGACAGAAGGTCGTCGACGTAGAAATCTTCGATTAGTGAATCAACAGCTGCTGGATACAAATTCTCGTAATCCTTCGCGATCTGCACTAGAGTCCTTGTTGCCAAGTATGGAGCGCTTGATGTTCCGTAGGTAACGGTCTGCAGTTCGTAGGTGGTGATAGGGTCAGAAGAATGTCTGCGGTAACGTATGCGGAGGAACACTCGATCGGCGGGATGATGCAACACTTGTCGATACATCTTCTCGACATCTGCTACGATAGCGACAACTCTGGTTCGAAACCTCAAATAGATTGAGAACAGATCTTGCTGGACTACAGGTCCAACGAGTAGAGTATCATTCAAAGAATAGCCCGATGTAGTCTTACACGACGCGTCATAGACTACTCTCACCTTCGTAGTAGTACTGGATTCTTTGAATACCACGTGATGTGGAATATAGCAGTGCTGAATTCGATCATCTACAGGTTCTTGCACCTGTTTCATGTGTCCAAGCTGAAGATAATCTTCCATAAATCGATGGTACGAGTCCTTGGTTGCAGGATCTCGTTGGAGCCGTCGTTCCAGGCTCAGGAAGCGTCGATCTGCTATGGACCTTGATTCTCCCAACATGACTTCAGAATCTTCAGTTCTGGGTAGACGCACGATGTATCGCCCGGAAGAATCGCGCATTGTTGTTGTGGTGTACAACTGCTCACAACGACTTTCCTCCAAAGAATGGATCGGATCAGATGGAATTGTTTCCATTTCCCAAAATTTCTGTAAGGCAGTCTCCAATGGATCATCTGCGGTGGACAGATAGCAGAACTGTGGAATGCAGGTAGCCGTGCGAGATGCGGGACCAGTGACCGCCCAACCAAATGATGTTTCGACTACCCACGGTAGACCTTCACCGAGATATATCTTCCTACCCGTGTGGAGTTCCCAGTAGGTTTCGCTACCGATGACAATGTCAATATTTCCGGGAATACTGAACTGTGGATCCGCTAACTTCACATCTGGCATCTTCCATGCCGAAATGTCAATCGGCGCTGTTGGCAGCTGCGATGACGGCTGCTTTAACACCAAAAACTGCAGTTTCATCGAGATCGTTCGATCTCCCGACTCGATGGTTGCGTTAATGGCAGAGTTGATCTTCTGTGTGGACGATCCGATGCCTTCAACAGAAACATCCACTGTAGATCGACGACAGTAGAGATGCTTAGCCATTGGCTTCGAGATGAAATTCGACATCGACGCCGAATCTAGAAGAGCTCGAGCCTTATGCGTATTACCGTAATCGTCGACGATGTTGAGGACAACCGTTTCCAGCAATGTCATGGTGAGTGCAGTTTGGACTGCCATGCTGACTTGGCGGGTGCCAGAGGGTTCCACGATTTGTAACGTGGATGGAAGCGGTTGTTGACCCGAAGAAGACGCTATTGGAACAGTGGAACTCGACAATACGGTAGATGGCACAGACGGATTTGTTTGAACGGTTGGCGATGCTGATGCCTTTATCGAAGATGAAGGCGAAGAAGGATCGTGAAGAAGTGAGTGGTGCTTCTCGTGACATGTACGGCAAGTGAATTTGGAACCACACTTCCTGGATTGGTGACCGAAGCTGAGGCAGTTCCAACACAACCGTTTCTGAGACACAAGTTCTCGACGCTGGTTGACGTTCTTTCCGAGGAATATCGGACAAGATCGCAAAGAGTGATTTTCCGAACAGGAAAGCGGACATAAATTCCGTGGAGTCGACGTAGATGCTGTGTTAACCGACACTTTCTGCTTAAAGCTCTTCTGTTGAATACCGGCCACCTTTGATAAGCCATGGTTGTCTGGACCGACGGAATTAAGAATACGAACACGTTGGTACAGGAACTCGATCAGCTCATCGTACCCTACATCTTCGTTTTGGCTTGTCCTCTCCTCCCAAGATCTAATAGTTGCTTGGTCCAATTTGTACGATAGTAAATTGATGAGTGGCGTGTCCCAATGATTCACGGGTTCACCCAACTTGGATAGGGCTCGAACATGACGTTGGTAGTCGTCAACCAAATTGTGAATCCGTTTAGCACACTCTTGTTTCACTGCAGGCAAATCGTACAATGCTCGGAATAACTGCTTCTTGAGAAACCGCCGATTGTCGTACCTTTTCAGCAGAGCATCCCATGTAGTAGCGTAATTATCGGCTTCAATGTCCACCGATTCAAAAGGCTTCTTGGCATCCCCTTCGAGAGATTGGAGAAGATATTGTAATTTGGCAACTGTAGGGATTTCGGCATTGGCGTGAACCATTGAAGAAAATGTATCCCGAAAGGAAATCCAACGAGAAAAATCACCGTTGAATTTTGGCAAATCTATTTGCGGCAAACGAAGATGGAAAGTCGGCGCGATTGGTTGTGCAACCTGCATCGAATTATTTAATGATTGATTCAGATCTCCATTACGTTTCGTGAGTAGAAAACCCTTTGCCTTGCAAAACCGTTGCTCGAAGTCCACTCGTTCTTGGATATGCTCCTCTATCGATTCCGGTTTGTCCAATTTTTCGATAGCATCTTGACACTCCACGAAATTTTCATACAATCGATCTAATGATTCCAATCGTACACACAGCTCAAAAGAATCGCGGTCGTGATCATAATCATGAACAAACTTCTCCAATGAATTGCGAATGGCGATATATCCCTTACGCTGGATCAAGCGATCGCCTAACAGTTTCTCCTGTTTCGTTGCCATCGCGAACGAGATCGAATCGGAAACGGTAGTTTTCTGACGATATCGAAAATCCTTCCCGACGCGAACTATCCGTTTCTACGCGAGACCGGACCGGACGGGGTGACACAAAATCGAAACGAATTGCTCCTTCCCGACGCGTTGTAGACACCCTTTCGCGACGTTTCAATCGAACGGAAGTGAGTCGTAGTATCGAAAGCGATCTCTCCTTCCCGTCGCGAACGTACCCACTTTTACGCGGTTTCGCAATCGAGGACACGAAAGGTTTTCCTTGCGATTGCGGACCGTCAACCACCTGCCACAATAGCTCTTGGCTACCCACTTTCTTACGTTCTAACAAATGCTGCTGCTAGCCACATGCAAATCAACATGAAACGGACTCACCGGGAGAAATCCAATGGAATGGATGTCCTACAGACTCAATGGAATGGCGCCAAGTTGATCCAATGACACCAGTGAGCGATGGCGACCAGTCACGTTTCCAATCCACGCTAGCAAGCGTCGAAGATGGCAGCAGCGTAATTATGTTGACGGGTTAATCACCTCCCAACAATGGCTTCGATACAAAGTTCTTTCTTCTTCTACACCAACAGAGTAACACACGCCTTTGTGCACTCTCAAGCGCGAAATTCTTGTCCGAATAAAATACACGCACCAATTACCGACGGCGAAAATGTACTACGTTTCGAACGCGATCGAAACGCTAGTAGCAGCGATAGTCACTATCGTTCACCCGATTCACCGTCGCACACGTGATCGTTAACTATCGATCAAATCGGTCTCCCGCAGCTTCCGAATAACTACCCGTCTTGGTATTATTCCAACGCGAAAATGTACGCACAAAATAGTCACTGATAGAACTATTTATTCGCCTTTTCAATCACTCAAGTTTATCCGCTCCGATCAAACCTCATAGCACACATGTACTTTGTTCACACCACAAAGGCAATAGAAAACTTCACCAAAGCGATTTGGCAGAACGTTGACCCGCACGATAGATCAGATTGATCACTTTCACACTACCGCGAGGCGCTCTTCTCGGTCCGCGATGCCTTCTATCCGGCTCGAAGGACCAAAATGTAGACGATACTCGCCTTGCCGTACTAGAAGGACTTTCTTCGCTAGTTAACTCCTAGCCCCGAGAATTAGCACTCTTACTAAATTGCACTGAGGGACTAAAACAGCACTTGTACCACACCAAAGTCATCGACTGACCAAAGAGAATGGGGAGAAATGAAAACGACCGCACTGTGTTGTTTAACGTGTATTTTTGGACTGATGTACTGCTTCCAAATCACTTATTGCGATAGTGACCGTTGGCTATCCTTCGGTCAGTATCGTGCCTAATTTTATCTCACACTCTCTCTCTGCTCACATTGTCGATTGTAGTTCGTTTCATTTGGATTGGGCATACTACATTACTTCGTTTATACATTTATCAG
>JASCZW010015137.1:0-21206 GCA_034211315.2 Aedes japonicus | reverse complement strand
AACGAAATGTAAAAATTACAAAATCAATTGAGACGCTCGGTAACCCATATGTCGTTAACGATGCCGCTCGTTGAATAAAATTCACACATTACATTACGTTCGGTTCTTTCTGTTTCACTCATTTGGTTTAAGCACACGCGTCTCTTTGCTATCTTGTTCTATTTTATCGTTTTTCGGCTTAGTCAGAGAGTTCCTTTCTAGAAAATGCGTTTGTCTCCTGTTGTATAATCTAAGAGGTCAGCGTTTTTAAAAGTTATGTTTTGCCGTTAGTAACCCACGACCGTTCAAAGGTTCCCTGAGTAAAGGTCCCATTAATCGGGCAAAATTATTAAGACTGAGAGTGGCGCTAAAGCCACTGCGTGTTAAAACAGAACCCCATTTTACTTAGTTGGTTAACGGTTACAATCTATATAGACTTATTAAAGATTTCAAAATTTCTCTAGTGGGTAAAAGACTGTTACTCCAAAGACTGTGAAAACCTTGGACACCTAATGATTTTAGTGTTGCCAAGACATGTTTGAAACTTTTCTTTGAACATTTTTCTATTGAACTCTGAGTCTTTTTTACGTAAAAAAATTTGAAACGCTGCCAGCTAATTTCCAATCGACTTTTCGTTTGTTTACGAAAATTTGATGCTCCAAAAACAAGATTTTGCAAACTGATTTAACCTACGACCTCCGTTTTGGTTCTAAAGAAAGCTATCAATGTTTGATGCCCAAAACTTACACAATACCCATGTTTACTCCGTACTTAAATTACACAGCCAATGCCAGAAGCTCCAGATCAACTATCGTCAGGAAAGACTTATTTCGTAAAGTAATCCACTAGCAGTCTGAAACATACCAGCCCGCATTGAATCGCCAACCAGCTCTCTATGTTTTGAATCAGATCCTTTTGTTGGTGCCAGTCAGGTCGTTTCCCTAATGTAGTGTTTCCCAAGCCAAGCTTCTATTATTCATCCCCAGAGGTTGTTCAACAAACTGTACACGAACGTCATTCAACAAACGCTTATTACCAACCCAACCAGCGGTTACGTTAAGCATCTGGCATCTTGAGTAATTCCTGTGCTCAGGTGGGTAGCTAGAATGAGAGTCAGATCTGGTGCAAATCCCAACTTGTTGCGGTCAGGAAAGCGCCGCTTGCACCTTGTGTGTTGGTATACGACTAGAGGTTGTTTACACTACCAGAGGCAAGAAGGCGCTATGCACGTGGATGTCGGTTAGGAAGGCAATTACTCAAGGAAAACGCTACACGAGTTCTGCTGCAGCCCTGTCCGGGGTGTGACGGTGTGCCCGATGCATGTTGTTATGCACGGTTACTTCTGAAGCAAGGATGCCGCCGCGCAATTCATTCGGTTTGTCAGCCACCAGATCCAGACCCGGCAGCGCTGGTGTCTGATAAAATAAGAGAATAAACATGTTTTTCAACATTTCTCTCACTTTTTCCCACATTCATGCTAAATTGCTATGTTTATATTGTACGCTTCTCTATCCCCAGCAGCGAGCAGCAACAGAATGAATACGGTTTGCAACAGGAAAACGATGAGTTCCTAGAGCGAGCAGCACACAGTGTCTCAGTGCAGGCATTCGATTGTATTTGGTCTGCCCGATGCCTTGCATCACTACTATTAAAGGGTTTCTTCCGGCATCTGTGAAACGGTATTTGCATAATATCGCTTTCATTCCATTATCATTTTCTGCACTTGTGACAAGAACACCGAGCAGGCACCGAGGCAACCCAACCAATATGGCAACAGTCACTCGGAACAAACTTCAGACTTCACTTGTTCTAGCGCCAAGGAAGTTTGCTCGGGAAAAGTGTGGATGAGGAAAAACAGACCCCAGGTAGCCACCTATTTTGCGCTTGTTATCGTGGACTTGGACACTCCAGAGCCGCCATTGTCATTGACGGTGGTGAGTGCTTTCCGACAAAGCTTGAAATATAATCCACTTCCTAAATGTGCATTAAACTCTAATCAAAAGACACCAGCAGAAAGTTCATTTACTGCTGGATGAGAAGACATTATTTGCAGCCTCGGAAGATGTTCCCCATTTTTTTGTGGGTATTCAAGAGGGCTGGTGCAAGGACGGAGAGCAAAGTTGTTGATGAGTAGTGAAGTTTCAAAATGAAGGTCAAGTGTCGTCCGTACTTAGTTTCGGAGTGGAGGTAATGAGATGGTTGGCCAACTCTGATGGTGGAAAGTTTTCACTAATACGGCGACATGGATAGAATACCGCTTGCTAGAGCTAGGGTGAAGATAAAAGGGTTAGACAAAATGGTCGGTCCGGGAAAAAATGTTTGTTTTTGATAATACTTAAAATCTTACAGCGGTCTGTGGACACCGACGGTTTGTAGAAAAGAATGGCCATTGAATGGCCATTTTTGGAGTAACTCCTGGATGGATCCGGGAATTTGACAAAATTCCTAATAAAATGGAACCTTGCATTTTCTTTTGAGCTGTTCTCGTATAACTACTAGAGTTGTATCGAATATAAGCTAGCATCATACATTTGCGTTGTACGCATGTATTTGTGATGGTTTTATGCTCTGAACACTGCATGCTGTGCGTTTGACTGTCAGCTTTCTTTTGTTTACTTGTTTGTGCGGTTCAAATTCTGCGTTTTCAAAATGTCGCGTATTGAAAAGGAAGTGAAAATTGAGGTTTGGACACATGGCTAAGTGAGGAGGGTATTACTATGCGAAAATTGGCGGTTTGGAATTCATCATGCGAGTGTTAAAACCATCATTAATAAGTTGGGGAACACTATTCTTTGGATGAGCTACCAGGAAGAGGCAGAAAACCCGGTTCTTCCAACCCGAAACTGGAGCAGAAAGTGGTATCTCTAATCATGAAGAACAAATCAATGTCAATACGTGATTTGGCCAAAAAAGCAAGAACGAGTGTCGGAATGATCCAGCGTATCAAGAGGCGAAACCACCTGAAGCCTACAAGAAGCAGAAAATCTCGAAACAAAGTGCAGAACAGAAGAAGCGAGCAACAACAAGGGCGCGGAAATTGTATTCGCGTCTTTTGCAGCGTCGGATGCATGCGTTTTGATGGACGATGAGACCTATGTGAGGGAGGACTCAAAAACCCTTCAGGTCCACAATACTTTACTGCCGTCGTTGGGGAGGATGTGAGCGATGCGGACAGGTCGATTCAAGTGGAGAAATTCGGTCGAAAGGTACTGGTATGGCAAGCAATATGTTCCTGTGGTTTGAAGTCAACCATTTTTTACACTACCGGAACTATAAATGCGGAAATCTATCGATCTGAGTGTCTCCAGAAGAGATTGTTGCCTTTATATAAGAAGCATAGTACACCTCCACTGTTTTGGGATTTAGCGTCGGCACCTGGGAACATGCAGGAGTTCAACAAAATTTTAGCTCAAGCGTCCAAAAAATGCGATGCAACACTTGTCCGGAACATGATGAAGAGCATTCGATCCAAAGCTAGAAAAATCGTGAAGGAATAACTTAAATTTTATACGGTCTTCATTATATTCAAGTTTAACCTCGTACAATAAAGGATCATTTTTTTGTATGAATAAAATATCGGTTTTCAACATAATTTGAAAGAAAGTTTGTGGATAGCTTATTTTCGATACACTCCTTAATTTAGTTATCACTATTCACTTTGTTTTTTAGACAGCTTTTAAAATACAATATTTTATTGTATGCTTGAACTTTGAATATTACCTTTAATGAAAAGATTATTTTCGGTTATTATCGCGAGAAACTGATAGTGGTGCAATTTTATTTGGCTACTAGCTGAACCCGGTGCGAGCCTTGCAACGCATGCAACTAAATGAATGAAAAATTAATAAAACTGGCGCGTTTATGGTTCTGAATGAATCTGGTTAAAATAGTTTCGTTTGCTTATGTGTGTTATTTATGCAAAAAAAAAGCTTGGACCAGTTGTTTCTACCGGTTTTGCTTTCTGCGTAGAAGCATTTCAAAGACAAACGAAGCCGTATCCTGTCAGTTTGTACGTAATTTTCTCTTGCATAACCTAAGATTAACTTCTTGTGCATAATGTAGCACTGAGAGTAACTCAACCAATTCTTGACTAAAAGGGGAATAAACTTCTATCAGAATATGCTTCTTACCCGAAATACACATTTTGTGTTTAAGGTTCATTGGTTTGAGAGCCCTCCTTTCCCCTCTCCAGAGGAAGCTGTCTCGAACCACATAAGAAAAAAATCCTGCCCAAAAACCCCACATGCCAAAGTTGGTTCCATTTGAAGAACTCCAATTCCAAGAACTCGAACTTTGCAGAAATTTATGTTTCATTTGTATGGAAGTCCTCCCCTTCCAGGCGGGAAGGTGCTTCGAACCATCATAAGAACCTTCTCCGGCCTCAACAACCCCTACATATAAGTTTTCATATTTGTGTCTAATTTTCATGAGAACCCACCCCTTCCAGAGACGGGTGGAGTCTCAAACCTCCATAAAAACATTTCTTGGGTCCGAAAACCCCCACATCCAAATTTGGTTCCAGTTGCTTGATTAGTGCGGGAGGGGTATCGAACCATCATAAGAACCTTCCCCGACTCCAAAAATCCATGCATAAAAATTGTCATACCTGTTGGGATAATTCTCATGTTAGGCTGAAATTCGTGTTTCATTTGTATGAGAGCCCCTTCTTCCAAAGAGGAGAGGGTCTCAAACCACCGTAGAAACATTTCTTGCCTACAAAAACCTCCACATGCCATAGTTGGTTCCATTTGTTTGATTTGTTCTTGAATTATGCAGCAAATAGTTTTTCATTCGCATGAGAGCCCCCCTTTCTAAAGACGGGAGGGGTGTCGAACTATCATAAGATCCTTTCCCGGACCCAAAACCCCTGCATACAAATTTGCATAGCGGTACGGATAGTTTTCATGTTTGGTTTAAATTTGTGTTTCGTATGTTTGGGAGCTCCCCTTTCCAGAGTAAGGAGAGGTCTCAAAATACCATAGAAAAATTTCTTGCCTACAAAAACTCACCCATACCAATTTTGGTTCCATTTGCTGGATTACTTTTCGAGTTATTCAGGAATTTGGTTTTCATTTGCATGGGAGGGGTCTCGAACTATCATAAGATGCCTTCTACTAAATACAAATTTGCAAAGCAGATGACATAGTTCTCATGTTTGGTTGAAATTTGTGTATCATTTGTATGAGAGCCCCCCTTTTTAGAGGGAGGAGCGGCTTTGAACCACTTTAAAAAAAATAATTAATGCCAAAAACTCGTCCATTCCAAATTTGGTTCCATTTGCTTGATTAGTTCCCGACTAATTCAGAAATTTGTGTTTCATTTGTATTGAAGCCCCTCCTACTCCCTTCCAGAAGATGAAGGAGTCCAAACCACCTTAGAAACATTTATCTTCTTCAGAAACCTCTACATGCCAAATTTGGTTCCATTTGCTTTTTTAGTTCTCGAGTTATGCAGAAATTTGTGTTTCATTTGGAGGAGCCCCCCCCCCCCCGCTCCTCATATGGTGGAAGATTCTCAAATCACCATAGAAACATTTCTCTCCTTTAAAAACTTCCACATGCCCAATTTGGTTCCATTTCCCTGATTAGTTCTCGAGTTATGCAAGGATTTGCGTTTCATTTGTATGAGACCCCCCCCCCTCTTTCAGAAAGGGGAGGGGTCTCAAATCAACATAGAACCAATTTTTGTCTTCAAAAAACACCGCATACAAAATTTGGTTCCATTTGCTTGATTAGTCTCGAGTCATGCAGAATATTGTATTTCATTTGTATCGGAACCCCCCCTTTTTTTAGAATGAGGAGGGGTCTCAAACTTATATAGAAACATTTTTTGTCTTCAAAAGCCACCACATGCTAAATTTCGTTCCATTTGCTTGATTAGCTCGGAGTCATGCAAAATATTGTGTTTTTTTTATATAGGAGCCACCCCTTTTAGGACGGGGAGGGTTCTCAAGCTACCATAGAAACCTTTGTTGCCTTCAAAAACTCACACATGCTAAATTTGGTTTCTTTTGCTTGATTAGGTCTTGAGTTATGTAGAGATTAGTGTTTGATTTGTATGGAAGCCCCCCTTTCTAGTGAATGGAGGGGTCTCAAACCATCATAAGAACCTTCTCCGGCCCCAGAAACCCATGCATACAAAATTTCACGCCGATCGGTTCAGTAGTTTTCGAGTCTATTAGGGTCAGACAGATAGAAAGACAGACAGACAGACAGACAGACAGACAGAAATACATTTTTATATATATAGATAGATAGATAGATTTGTTCGGCTGTACGGCTATATATTTATGTGTGTCTGTGAACTATGACATAAAAAAATAACCTTTCAACCTCCCTCCTCCCCCTCTCTCTCTCTCTCTCTCTCTCTCTCTCTCTCCCCCCTCTCTCTCTCTCTCCCTCTCTCTCCCCCTCTCTTACAAGTGCAGTATTTTGATATTGATTGTTCAAGCTTTGTTTATTAAGAAGTGTATAAGCCTAACGGCTTGTATCATATAGATTATATGTTTTTTTTAAATATGTCATATCTCAAAATCTTGTACATGTTTTTCTTCTAGAACTCAAGTGCCTCCGAATAGGGGATAGATTAGGTTGGAACTGTTCCACTAAGCAGCACATGCTGTCTAAACAAAATCTTAATTTAATGAACCACATTTTCCTGGTGGTATTTTGTAATCCTCTAAGTAGATGACTCTGACGAACCTCTTCAACTTCCATAAATCATGATTTATCTCAAGTTATACACAAGTAAGATTGGTGGAGTATTTAGCAAAGTTTTCCAAGGCATCGAGGCATAAATTGTGATAATATTTTTGCATACTCCATCTCAAATCGTTACTATTTAGAGGAATGGTGTCTAGAACATGATTTTTAGGGAGATATTCTGTTAATTTGCGCACTAGTGTACATGTAAACATATTGAATACATCTTATTTGAAGGTCAAGGCCATCTAGAAAAATAAAATCTATGGAGAAACCGGTCCAACTGGCTGAGGCATTATAACTACGAAAAATCGATAAATTCAAGATGGCAGCCTGGTCTTTCGAACACAAAATAATTGATGAATTATAACTATAATTATGACTATGGATGTAGCCTTAGGTATGGATGTTAACCACTGCTCTGGGGTCACCCTCTGTGGCGGCCATTTGTTTAAGACGTAACATAAGATAGCATCTTTTTCTTATTTAGCATTTAAAGCTTATAGCTTTCACAATTTAGCTTATTGCTTGCTCTCAACTTAGTGTCCTAAAGGCACTTCCACAGTTATTAACTAAGAGCTTTCGATGCCAGGTGCCATTTTTGCATTAGTATGATCGTGTGGCAAGTGCAATCATAACGAAATATTCCTAGACCAGACTGGGAATCGAGCCCAACCGCCTCCAGCATGGTGTTGCTTTGTAGCCGCGCCTTTACCGACTGAGTTGAGGGAGGACCGCATAGGTATTTTGAGTATAATTACGATACTTGCAGATCATTAATAGAACATCAAGTTTTATGTTCGATGATTTCAAAATCAGTAGAGGTCAGAAACTGATAGGCGATGACATTTTGAGATTCAAGGTGGCGATAATTTTGACAAAAATATTTATCAAATACCATGCAATATAAGAACACACTTAGAAATTATGAATTTTACACGAGACCTAATCCATGTTTGTAATAGTCGGGGGACGTAAAGAAAGATTTCGTGTGAAATTATGTCTTCTGAAACTGACACATACGCAATTCAACAAAAGATGTGTTCGGTTGAATTTATTTTCTCCTCGCTTTCAACACATTCTTATGCGCTAAAGGACGCTAGCATGTGTCGGTCTCGTGTCGGTAGTGTGAAGATGTGCGACGCCATTTTGAAATCAAAGGTGGTCAGTTCTTTGAGAAAATATATCAAACACCTCGCAACTAGAAAATTTTAGAAATGGGAATTTACAATATTTCGATATTCAAGATTGTGGCTATTAGTTATGGAAATATTATCAAATATCTGAATATCAAATATCCTTATGAGGATATCCACCATCTTGAATTTCATAATGGTCAAAATGATTGATCTCTTACTGTCGTTATCATTCCTAAACAAAACAGAATGTCGTTACCTTTATTGTTTTGAACGGAAGTTGTTCGGTCTACTGCAGAGGGACGATTTAAAACGTTTCTCCATTACGAACCAACGGGCACAACGAGCAAAAGGGGTAAAAGGTGCAGCCATGCACTTAATAGAATAAACCCAAATTTCGTGTACTGCAGAAGCTACCGTGAGACAACTTCAGTGTACAGAAGAGGGTACCGCAAAGCAACAAACGAGGCAAAGAGAAAACTAGAACTGTAAACCCGATTGGATACTTCGCAGAAAATAAGAAGAGGTATCGCAAGCAATACCAAAAAGGATGAAACGATTCTCAAATTTCTCGAGGTCTTGAAGCAGAAGCAGAAGCAGAATCAGCAGCCGTAAATTTTGGTGCACAAAGTTAACTCTCTGACTCCAACTTGGTTGCTCTGTTCAGCAAAACCCAATGTGCACCTGAAACCGTCAATTCATAGTCATTGCGAGAACCTAAAAAACCAAAGGAATCACGAAACGCAGGCTCAAGATCGAAGATAAACACCCGCGGCGATCGATAGCAGAAGCACACCAGCCAAAACCGCAAAGCCACTTACTTACATCTAACATCACCTCAGAATGCGACGAAGAAGTGGTGGATAGCTCCGATCTCAAGACCGTATCTGCGCACCTAAATCAACAAATTCAACATACCCATCCGTCCAATGAATATTTTTTTGCTGTTGCTAAACTAAAAGACACGATCTGAAAGAACTATCCCTTTCAGTAAACAGCCACTTCCAGCATCGGCCTTATCTAACGAGGAGGCCTACGATCGGTTATACCAGTGTCATCAGACATCCTCAAGTAGTCGATCAACTTCAACGGAAATCGCCATTTCAATGAACGCTGAAGCTGCTGAACCGTCAACCCTCACCAACACTCAAAATAGTACCCCATTATGGTAATCAGATGGTCTACCTCCAACTGAGTATACGAAAAAACGAACTCGTATTGCGTTGCAATGGAACATTAATGGCCTATTCAATAGGGCCTGTTCATAAGCCACGTAGACTCATTTTTTGAAAATTTCAGATCCTCCTTCCCTTCTCCCTCGTAGACCTTTCTCCATACATTTTTTTTGAAAGTTTGTATGGAGTGTAGGCTTTGATATCTATGCCACCACGAAGGTCCGCCCGGTAGCGCAAGTCTGTCGGGTTGAAGACCGCCGATGGAACCTGATAGGATCCTATAGACTGTAAAATTAAGCATGCAGTCCGTGTCCGGGATTCGTCCACTGAAATCTCCGCTGAATTCAACAACCTTCTGAAGAACAAGTTCAATGTTTCTCAAGCGAATAAGACTGTTGTAATAGGAGCCTATAGATCACGTTTCATATCGCATGAAGAGTTCCTAATGAACTATCCATATTTTCTGCAAAGGCTGCCGCTATCTATCTCGCCCTCAGGAATACCAACGATCCAAAACAAGCATCCAAATTTGTTTTTTGGATTAGACTAGTTTTGTGGCATCCTTGAAAAACCGAAGCACGGATTCCCTCGAATGCTGCGCTCTGTTGGATACTTCATACTGTGGCATAATGGGCAACGAAGAACCAGACCACCTGGCATTCCTTGAAAGTGGCTCAGCAAAGTGGAACTTCCAAGTACCTAGGCACGATGTACGAAGTGCAATCATACTTGTTGGTCTTCAATCAATACGATCGTACGTTGCATCTACAGTGACTCCAAAACCGAGATATTTTGGGCCATACAACAACTTATCAGCAATCTCAAGCTAATTTGTCCAATTTGCGTTGAACCTCCAACCGTAGAACATGTACTAGTTACCTGTCCCCAACACGAAGCAATAAAAGTCATCTTGAATTCACCCACCAGTATCAATGCTATCCTTCAAAATGATCCAGTTGAAGAAATAAAACTCATATATTTTCCAAAAAAAGGTAACTTATAGTTTAGCATTTAATTGAATTGAATTGAATTGAATTGTTGCTTGAAGGGCAACGTTTGCATTGCGACCGGAACCGTCAACCCGGATATTTATCTGAGCGAGTGCCTACAAAAATGTCTACTGCCTTTCCTGAAGCGACACGATTGTTCCGTTCTATTTTGGCCAGATTTAGCATCTTTCCATTACGGAAATAAGGCCATGGATTGGTATACTGCCAACAACGCTCAAGTGGTGCCCAAGGACAAGAACCCTGCAAACACGCCAGAGCTCCGCCCAATCAAACAATATTGGGCCATCGTCAAGCGGAACCTTAAGAAGACTCAAAAAGGTGTTGTGAGCGAGAAACAATTTAAGGTAAACTGGCCTTCTGCGGCGAATATAGTGGACAAGGAGACTGTACAAAATCTTTTTTTTTCATTCGGCCTATTTCCTTACATGGTGACAATCACTGACGCCAGGAAGGTGACTCCATCACCTGGACCCTACCTTTCGACTCATGAATATGAGCCGGGACCAATGGGTTCCGAAGGAAGACGTGACCAGATTTTTTCGCCTCAGAAAAATCATCGACATCAACTGGGATTGAACTTAGACCCACTGAGGTGCCAAGTAGCAGTCACGCTTTCCACTACACCACTGACGCCGGCATAATGTATAAAATCTTATGACATGTGTTAAACAAAAGACCCGGCAATTCGCATTCGGTAAAAAGGAAGCTTAGCTTTATATTTCTCCTGTATTCTGTATTAACTGAACTTGAAAAAGAAAAATAATTTTACTTAGTAATAAAAACTTTGATCGACTCACACACAATACTGTTTGTCCAAATTTTGAGCGGAACACCCTTTATATTTTTATCTCGTTCAAGAGGTGAACTAACTTAAAGTTCTATAAGAAACGAATAAACTAATGTCAAAACCCAAATAAAGTCAACGTTGCGTGAACACACTTTAACAAACTGAGCGGTGTTAAAGTTTGTCAAATTACTGACATCTTCGCCCAATGACCAACAGAACCAGCAAAATACAAAAATGAAGCCTGACAAGATTGCACAAAGTTGTAATACTGGCGACAACTATCTAATGAGGCTACCCGAGCAGGAGGCAACAACACATGAATACCTAATTTTGCTCTTGATAACTGGCAATGGTATTAAAGAGCCCAGATTAAGAGGTATAATACCTCAGCAAAATACCTAAGAATTGCTAGCAAAATGTCTCTAGAAAAGTTAAACTTGTTATTTCGGATACCTGGGAATACCTTAGAGGTACTATTTTGGTATTGTTTCACCTCAATTTGGTATTCGCATAACATTGTTGGAACAATTTTATGGTATTATCGTTAGATATTTTACCACTTAATCTGAGCTCCTAAATACCAAGGCCAGTTATCAAGTTATTCGGTCCTGCTCGGGTACAGAATCATATTTATATGTTCCTCTGTCCAATCCAGCCCGAGAAATGTCACCTATTTTAAGCTTGAATAAACCGTGGGTCAATGGTCCAAGTCCTACTTATCGTAGTATTTAGTCATTACATTATATATAAAAAAAACAATGAATCATCGGCTCCTTTAAGCTTGCGCAATTAAACCTCCCAAGTTAATGAACTAGTTAAGAAAAGCTTGTTCAGTGCTCTATATATTGAAAAAATATACCAAATTTGAATCGCCCAATAACTTTTAAACTATTATTAACCGATTCACCCTGTATGGCAGTACGCGCCAAAACGATGAACTTTTATTTTCGTTTCTGTTTTGATGGTCAGAAAAATGTACGTTGTGAGTAATTGTGACCAAAGAGTTCCTTGACCCATGGCCTTAATTTATTTCATTGCATCCCAGTCCTGATTGTTTTCATGCATACAAATGTTTTCCACGCGGGTAGCTCCATCATTGCTTTATTTACATTGAAAGACAAACAATTCCGCTTAAATGGCTCCTTGCCCGGATGTCGGTGGTAGGCATAATTCTGGGAAATATTATTTAATTTGCAAACGCGTACAAAGTCAACCTAATTATCCGTTGGATTACCATTGCTTTTTGCGAGCAATAGAATTCACTTGTAGGTGCCAGAAGATGGCTAATTGTTTACTTTCAGAAATCCTATTTTAATTGCTATCACAGTTTTGGAGCATCCAGTATAAATCCCATCGACGAATAATAGCTTTACCCTGACGTGATGTGTGAATGGTGTTCCACATCAAATTGCATCACGGAAAAAAAACGCTGTAGAAAATAACTTAGTTGACCGATCCTTTTCAAACTTTCAGGCAATAAAATTTATTCCATAAGTAAGCTTTTGCCATATTTATGTAATTAAACTTCAATATCATAACCGTACGCTCGCACCTTACACTTAACTCCGTTCATAAGATTCTGTACAACATCTGACTGCAGCTTATTTTGTACGGAAACCCACTTTTCTATTCATGTCTTCCTCAGATTCGACCTCCTTGGGATGCTTCCGTAGTGCCTGCTCCATAATAGCCCAGCATTTGGGCTTCATGGCCTTGGGTATGAAAGTTGGCTTTGTACCACTCCAGGACAACATTTGAATAGTGGCACGAAGGTAGATCCAGCCAGAAGATCGTAGGGCCCATGAGTTTCCTCAGCCGAGGTAGCTGACGCTTCTGTAGACACTCTTTGAGGTAGATCTCCCCGATTACAGTCCCGGTAGTCACGAACGGCATAAGGTTTTCAGCACAGTTTCTGGACATATTCCTGCGTTCTTTGCCAAACGGAAAGACGGTTGGTCGGAATATTCTCAAGATAAAGTTCAGCGATGGCTGGGGTGAAGGGTCTGGAGTTCAAAACTTCATTTTCGTGAGCACGGTCTGGATTTCATCGTACAACAGCGTCCGAGTTCCGATGACCTTCTTAAAAGCGTTCTTGAAGCACTTCTCGGAGGCTTCCCAAAGACCACCAAAGTTGGGCGACCTTGCTCGGATGAACTTGAATTCGATCCCTACATTCACGGCGTTGCAGACTACAGCGTTTTGGAATTGCTGCTGTTCCAACAAGTTCAACAACTGTCGAAGTTCCCGCTTCGCACCAACTACCATTGTCACACATTATGAGGAGTGGACACCCTCGACGGGCGGTGAAGCGTTTTAGTGCCGCCAAAAATGCCTCCGTTGTCAGATCGGAGACTAATTCAACATGAACTACCTTCGTGATTAGGCACACGAAAACTGCAACGAAGCACTTTACTGAAGTACTTCGGCGATGATGTTTGGAAACCAGAAACAGGCCACAGTAATCCACACCAACCTTTACGAATGGCACTGCCGGTATTACCCTTTCTGGTGGCAGTTCGGCCATCAGCTGCTCCAAACATCTGGGTCTGACTCGGAAGTAGGTGACGCATTCGGAGAGAACCTTACGCACCAGGTCTCGGATGTTGGGGATCCAAAATCGTTCTCTGCGTTGAAAACAAAATACATGAAGGGAAGAGGCTCACGAGAAGACAATGTTAGCCTCCTAGCACGAGCTCAGATCGACGGTGATGAAATCGAGGTAGTAGACGAATTCGTGTATCTGGACTCATTGGTGACCGCCTATAACGACACCAGTAGAAAAATACAAAGGCGCATTATGGCTGACAATCGTGCCTACTTTGGACTCCGAAGGACGCTAAGATCGAACAAAGTTCGTCGACCCACAAAGTTGACCATCTACAATACAATAATTAGACCGGTAGTTCTCTACAGCCACGAAACATGGACATTGCTAGTGGAAGACCAACGCACCCTTGGAGTCTTTGATAGGAAAGTGCTGCGTATCATCTACTGTGTAGTGCACATGAAAAACGGAACGTGGTGGGAGCGAATGAACCACGAATTACACCAGTTGCTGGGAGAACCTCCCATCGTACACATCGCAAAAATCGGTCGACTACGATGGGCTGGGCATGTGGTAAGAATGTCGCACGACAGCCCTGTGAAAATGGTTCTCGAAAACGAACCGACAGGTACAAGAAGAAGAGGCGTGCGACGAGCAAGGTGGATCGATCAAGTATGTAGAAGGCGACCTGTGGCGTGGTACAGCCATGGACCGATTACAATGAAAACAACTTCTGTGTACAGCAGAGGCCACGCCGGCCTTAGTCTGATTGCGGAAGGGGGAAGGAAGGCCGGATCAATCTGTTCAACGCTGAGATAAGGGGTTACAGGCCAGAACCTTCGACCTTGGTGCAACCAACAGGTCCGTTGAACCAACCAGAGTGGCTGGTATTCCATCTGTGTGACTAAAATTCTGAACGATAGAAAGTCACCTAGATTTTCGATTCCTGCGGCATGATTCCATGCACCACTTTTCGTCAGATACTGAATCTCCGACACTCTATTTGCCACAAAGATTAACCGTCACAATGATGGTGACGCAATCCAAAATTTGACGGTTTTTTAATCAGTCCAGACGTACGACGGAACTACTAGTGAGGTGGCTTGGCTGGTCTTTTCGTAAAGATGGCTGAGAAGCAGAACAGATGACAATTCGAGACGGGGCATAGTCTGTTTACGTTTCTTCTTCTTCAGACCCGTAAGTGGCGAACTCGTGACTTAGCCATCATTAGCTGGACATGCACAGAGCCATCCGCGTAAGAACCGCGCAGGTACAAACAAGCGCCGTATGCGTTTTCCGAAGCGTCGCAGAATCCATGCCGGATTCATCCGTGCGTCAACCTACCCCGCAGTGCGATGTTAGGCAAAGGTAACGTCCTTGGTTCGAGTACTTCTTTTCCCATACCTTTTCGCTCAATTTTCACTTCTGTTCTATTTCCAACCTACTGTACAGTGACGGAACTTTCAACACTTTCTCTTCATATCTTTCATTATAGCAAACATTACTGTCCACTCTTCGTACATCATGGTGATGAGCGAACATCTCCTTCTACATCACAATCGTTACTCCACGCACGGAGAATACAAAACATAACAGTTAGAGTATGTAACTTCCTCAGGTATTAGAAAAAATCGACACATGAGACGTTAGGGTCAATATTGACTCGGATTTCATCCCTTTCTAGAATCATGAAACTTCAACCTAGACACAATGTTTGTACCCCACATAAAAGGTTATGGTCTCAAAATGCATTGATGGTGAAAAACCTGGTTCCAGTAACATTGGCCATCGCGAATCTACTACAAATGGAAGGAGGTTTTGATTTCGAACAGCGCTGAATACAAAACATTCCAGACTAGTAGTAGAGAGTTGCTGTTTTCGGCAAAGTTTTTCAGTTTGTCATTTTCCGTCTTTTGTCATTACCATATTAGTTTCAGATATTACCGCTGCAGTCTGTATTTGCCAAATTAAGCTCTAGAGCTTTGTGGTCTTCGGTAAAGTTTCTCAGTATGTCATTTGTCGTCTTGTGAGATTATCATTTTCCAGATGATCTTGCCACACCTTACGTTTTTATGACGCTCTATAGAGTTGCCGTTTTCTGCAAAGTTTCTCGTTGTGACAGTTGTCGTACCCATATTAATTACAGATCTTTCAGCAGAGATGGAGCTGTAGTCTATGTTTGTCAAATGAAGCTTGAGCGAGTTGCTGTCTCAAGCCTACTTTTTCGGTATGTAATATGTCGTGTTTTGTCTTCATCATGTTATCAGATTTTGATGCATACATGGCGTTGCTGTTTATCATTGCTAAATGAAGCTCTTGAAGGGTAGCCGTCTTAAGCAAAGTATACAAAATGCAGTCATTTGGCGGTATCACATTAGTTCCAGATTGTGCCGCAGAGATTGCACTGTAGAATATTTTTGTCAAATGAAGCTCTAGAGAGTAGAGCCACTGTAGTCTTCGGTGAAGTTATTGAATATGTTGAAGACCGTGATTAGAAATTACGGTAGCGTAGTGGCAAGATCTGGAATTAACATTATAATGTCAAAAGAAAACAAATGGCATACCAAGGAACTTTGTCGAAGATGCATTTCTGTTAACACCTACGTGCCTGACCCCTCTTTTAGCAAAAATCTGGATTTTCATTTGCCTGTCATTCTGCGAAATCTTAACCAAATTGGATGCAATCTTTTGCAAACGATCACAAATTTATCCTAGTTTTTGCTGCAGTATCGAACATTCTAGAACTTCACGTAGTTCTGGATAAATTCACGGGAACCGTGGGATAAGTACCCTTCCTGAATTGCTGACCGGGATCAAAACGGTACCAAAGCATGACTTGCGACACCTCAAACTTCATGATTTCATGACACAAGACCATGTGTGGTCGTTCTGGAAATATTTGGCCATTGTGTCCACTCCTGGAAGCCTTCCGAGAACTGGATTCAACCGGGAAAGTGGACAGATTATGAACGGTACTAAAACATGGCTTGTGACACCTCAAACTTCATGATTTTGCAAAATAAGACCAGTGGTGGTTATTTTCAATATACACAATCATTATGGCCACTCGCGGTAGCGTTCCTTGAATCGGATTCCTCCTATTAAGCGGCCTGATTGGTATCGGGTACCGAAACATGACTTGCGACACATCAAACAATACCATTGGTTGTCTGAAAATAATCTGTCAAAGTGGCCACTCCTGTCAGCGCTCCGAGAACTCGCTTTCACGGGCAAGTGGCCTGACTTCGGAATCATTGACAGAAATGGGCTTCTTGCCTGGATAGGTATTTTGATTCGCTGGAAAAAAACATGACTCGAAAACACATGCTCGGGAGTTGTGGTCATCGGACGACGTGACCCCTCGTGTGTTCTATTCGGCCGTCATGTCCTGAATTCGGTTTGTTTCATGTTTTGAGAAACTTTCCTAAGGTGTGGCCCATTTAGTATTGGAACAAACATTTTTGTTTCTTACAGCGACCCTTGTGGTCGGATTGGTAAACTATGACATCTTATGTGTTCCGTATAACAATAACAACATCAGAAGTTTATTGTCGCGGTACAGTTCAAACGTGTTTCAGAGAAGAAGAAAGATGAAAAATAATTGTGTGAAATCATTTGAAAACCCTTCGTGGTCTGGTCCAAAACTTGCTAAAGTATTTTTCCTTTAAATACCGGGCGGCGTGTATTGAAAAAGGACAGTAGCCACAATGGCCGATTTTTTTCCAGAATGACCACCAATTGTCTTGTTGCATCCCAGTTGGTTAAGATTTCGCAGAATGACAGGCAAATGAGATTTTCAAAAATAAGTCTACGTGGTTTATAAACAGGCCCTTAGTTAAAATTTCGAAATTCTATGAAGGGTTGAAATCCGGATCAATACTAATCCCAATGTCTCATGTGTCATTTTATTTTTACAACCACCTTACACTTCTCGAAAAAAATATTTTGACAACTATTTGTCAATTTTGACGCTGACACAGATGCAGCCCATAATCGACTAATTCAAGGGAAATTATGCGAATGCAAACTCTAGCTCAACGTGCTGAAACATTCGGTCGTACCTATGAAAATATGAATTTAATGCTTGAGGTTCAAAAAGGCCTAACATAAGAACTTAATGAACAACTGAACAAATCACAAACAAGATATATAAAAAGGATTATCAGCCATAAAAACAATATCTCTCGGTTGTTATTTCATGTTGATGCAGGGATGCCAGATTTTTTTTTCAAATGTCTGTAATTAAAATTTGAAATGTCTGGGAATGTCTATAAATGTCTGTGAATTTTTGTTGTGAAAATTAGACTACTTTCAACGAAAAGACGTAATAAGAGAGCAAGTTATGTAATTTTCCCCCTGTAACGCTCTTTCTAGTTTTGTTCATTTGATAAATTCAACGGACTTTTTTTTTATTCAACAATAACCATTGATGGTGTACCATATTTTAATACTTTTAATAATTCACGCATGATCATCTATATCATTATGGTCACATGAATGATTATTGTATAGGCTTCTTCTGTTAGTCAGTGATTATCTCTTAAATTTCAGGGAAACTCTCTCCTGATCTTCTGCAAGGCTCTTTTTGCTTTATTTTAGGAAGCTTCCTCCTGAACTTCAGGCAAAATTCCTCATGGACTTCTTTGCAGTCACTCCTTATTTTCTTCGAAATTCACATTTAAGAACCCAACCTTACCTTCCAGAAACATTTGGTAATTTTTTTCCTGAACATTGTTCATTTTTAAACCTCTGATAAAACCTATCCTGAACTACGAGGAAAGTTTCTGCAAAACTTTGAGAAAGTACTCTTCAGAATTTCTTGGAAAAAAATCTTAAGTTGTTAGAAGTTTCTTCCTGAACTTCTGAGAAGTTCTTTTCTAAACTGCCATTATAATCTCTGCTGAACTTCAGGAAAGTTTGTTCCTGAATTTCTGAGGAATTCCTGCTTGAGCTACTAGAATGATCTCCCTATACTTCTGGAAAGTTTCTTCCTTATTTTATCAAAAGAATCTACCATAACTTCTGACATTTCGTGAACTTTGAGAAGTTCTCATTCTTAAATGCTGGAATGTTCGATTTGGAACTTTAGGGAAGCTCTTTAGCACTTCTGGGTTGTTCCAACTAATTTTTTGGTCTCTTCGCAACTTCTGAGAAATCCTCTTGTGAACTTCCGAGGAGTTCTTTACTGATTTTTTGTTGAAAAAATCCTTCTTGGCCCTACAGGTAGTGTACTCTCTGGTAGGTTTCTTCCTGAAATTCAGGGAAGTTTTTTACTGAGCTTATTCTTTCCAAACTTCCAAACTTCCGGAACTGCGAGGGAAATTTTATTCCAATTTTTTTAGGATAATAACCTTAAATTTGTTCTTGAAGTTTCTTCCTGGACTTTTAAGAAGTCCTCTTCTGAGGAGAAGTTTCTTCTTTGAAGTTATTTCCTGAACTTGAGAGAAGTTCTCTCCTCAACTTCTATGACGCATTGTCCTGAGGATTTCTTTTCCTGATTTTTTTTAGAAATTAAAGGCCCTTCCTGGTAAGCTCCCGTCTGAAATTAGGGGAAGTTTTTTTTCTGAACTTCTGGAAATTTCTGGAAATTTGGATTTCTGAGAAGAACCTCTGAAATATTCCAAACTTCAGAAAAGTCCTCTCCCCTACATTCCTTCCGGAAGCTCTGATAAGTCCTCTCCTGATTCTTGGGGAAATTCTGTTTTTAAATTCTGGTAAATATGATCTTGAACTTCGGTAATGAATTTTTGAAGGTTCTTCTTGCATGAACTGCTTACTCCCAATACTTCTGAGAAGTTTCTACCTGACCATAGGAGAATTTTTTTTTTGCGAGGAAGTCTCTAAATTTCTCAAATATGATTTGTATTGTTGTGAACCTTGATTTTCGTTGTGCCTTAATAGCGAAGGACCAATGTTACCAGCGCTTTGATAGTAATTTTTCGCAAGGGTTTGAATACGCGTGGGATTGAACACTAGCATAAGTAGGGACTCCATGTAACCCTCTGAAAGGGCCTATACGATACTTATCTCCGAACCCATTGTTTCTCCAAGTGGACCAACGCTTTCGTTTCTTCAAGGATTTCTACTATAAATGATACCTACGGTATTTTAAAATATTTCAACAAAGCTTCTTACCGTATCTACTATAGACTGTTCCAGAAAGTATAAGCACACTGTCAAAATAACAAAAAAATCATGCGTTTTAAGTTATAACAATTTTATTTGGCAAATCATATTTGTATTTGTGTTTTATATGATATTTTACTCTCGTTTAATCAAAATATTTAATCATAGCCAAGAATCTTAACTTTTCCTCGAACATGACCCATAAGCTTCTGCACAGTGGTACTTCCCACCATTTTGATCACTTTTGGCCAATCTTAATTAAAATTTTTGGATGTCGTCCGCTGGTTTTATGAATTTTCGAAGCTTTGCTTTGGTTCAAGCCCAAAAAGTCCCGATTGGCCGTACCTTCAGGCAGTTCGGCGGATTCATGTCTTTCGACACGAAACATACATTTTGACTTTTGTACCATTCTAAAGTGTCCTTTGCGTAATGACATGACGCCAAATCAGGCCAAAACACTACTTGACCTTCGTGCTGCTTGATCATCGGCAATAATCGCTTCTGGACACATTCCTTAACGTATTTCTGAGTGTTCATCGTGTTCGTTGTGATGTATGGACTAGATGTTTTACCACACTCCCATATTGCCTGCCAAACCATATCCTTTTTATCGAATTTATCGGTAAAAATTGCCTTCTCCGTTTCGGGGATGTCGTTGTCTTCGCTTACAGTATAGAATTGTGGTCCGGGAAGCGTTTTGTAATCTAGTTTCACATACGTTTCATCGTCCATTATTATACACCCAGAATTTCTACACAATAACGAATCGTGGAGTTTGCGGGCCCGTGGTTTCACGGACGCGGCCTGTTTTGGGTTCCTTTTGGGTTTTTTCTGCTTCCGGTATGTTTTTAATCCAAGTCTTCCTTTGGCACGCATGACGTTACTCGACGAGATCCCTAGTTTTTTCGCGAACATCTTCCTTGGCCAATTTTCCGCTCACAGAGAGTAGAGCTCACAGTGCATCATTTGTGCACGATACTTTTTCGTTGTTCCGGAGTAAGACCGCGAATTTTGATAGGTAAAACAAAACTGAGCACTTTTTTGATGCTATGTTATTCAGAAATGTGCAAACAAAAGGACGCATCCAAAACATGTTGAAATATTTCATTATATTCAAAGTGACCGTTAAAATAAGGTGTGCTTATACTTTCTGGAACAGTCGTTATACTGTTCAGATCCTCGTACGTTTTAAATCCAAACTTCATAGAATACCTTTATTTGACATTTAAATTTTTTTTCAAATGTCTGTTAAAGTCTGCAAAATAAACAAAATGTCTGCTAAATGTTTGCATCGTTAAAAAAATCTGCAATAAAAATGAAAAGTCTGCAAATTTAACAGACATGTCTGTGAATATGGCATTCCTGTGTTGATGAGAAGTTCGAGAGAGAGAGAGAGAGAGAGAGAGAGAAAGAAAGAGAGACTCTTCTGTTGCTTTGATTGTTATTTGCAAGAATCTGATTTGTTAATTCTAACGCTCTAATTACAGGGATGCCTGATATACAGATATGTCTGTATTTTTAGAGACATTTGATCGTGCATACAGACTTCATACAGATTACAGACATAATACAGATACTGATATTGTTACAGATGTGAAGCGATTTTATTTTCCATATAAAGTTGGCATGTTTTGATTGATGTAGAAAGAGAAGTTCGCTCATCACCATGAGGCGTTCAGAGTGGACAGTTATGTTTACTGGACAGAAGAGATAAAGAAAAGTGTTGATAGTTCTGGCTCTGGTGAGA
>JASCZW010015136.1:0-21246 GCA_034211315.2 Aedes japonicus | reverse complement strand
GTAGTTTTAGTTTCTTGCCAAGCTCGCGTACCGATAGGATTGGATTTTGCTGCCGTTCGTACAAAATGCGTTTGCGCTCTTCCACTTGATTCGACGCCATTTTACTGAAAGTAACAAGAATGTTAATATGTGTACCACAAAATAAAGTGGGAGTTTCATCTGTCATATGAGTGAAACGTCTCAGGGATCAATGCAATAATTCCAAATCTACACTGAAAGAAATCTGTGCTCAATTTAACGTTGACAGGCTTTAATTTTCAATGTAAGACAATTTTGCTGAAAATATGTGTAACTCTGAAGTTCTAGATCAGCTGGGGCACGTTTGGGATGGCTTAGCAGTCTTCGGCAAAATTAAAACAATGCTATTTTATTTTTGTCCTGAAAGCCTGTCGTTACCCTATACAGAACTATCAATACATATTCTCTTCATTTCTGTTCGTTCTAGCAATAAATTACTGACAACTTCTAGAGCTTTGCATGGAGATGAGAAATTATCTGCTCCTGACAAATTTCATCAAAGATCGTTACTCCGAGCATGGGGGAATACAAAAAAAAAACAACAATCAAAGTCTAGGTAGAATTGTTCGTTTTGGATTTAAACTAACAGTAAGGGTGCTGTTGCAACCACCTGCAGAGTGTTATGGTGTTTTTTTTATTGGAGAAAAAAAAAATTTTTTAACTTTGTGGCTACACACAAAGTTTAATATGGTTTACTTTAGTGAGAAAACACAAAAATGTTTAAACTTCACCTAGAAGAGTGCCCGTAGAAAATATATCCACCATCATTATTGATTTGCTCTTCGAATTTTAAGAGACACAAATCTAAGTCACCAAACAAATTTCAAATGTCAAATAATTAAGACTTGTAGTTATGCTGCTGTGCAGCGAAAATCCTATGAAAGTTGCGCATGTGAAATCTACGTTAATAATTTTTGGTGAACGAAACGCTGAATTTGCGAATATCTTTTAAACATTAGTCCCGATTTTGATTTGAACCGATGAACCGGTGTAAACCAACAGTAAAAAAAACTCTAGAGTTCACTTAGAAATTGCCACAGTGGTTTACTTTGTTGAAAAACAAAGAATATTTTAATAGTCGATTTATAGCGATTCAAACAAAATTGAAAGATGCTGCCAGGTCCATACACAAACCTAGCACTGCGTTAGTTTTCTATGAAAGCAAAAGACCCTGGAAGCCGTTTAATATCGATTTATACTAATAGTAATTATGCTGTAGAAGCAACTCAAAAATGCATACTTTCAATACTACGCTTAGGGAACGTCCATTAATTACGTCACGCAAAAATTGACTTTTTACAAGCCCCCCTCCCCCCCTTGTCACGTTTTTTGTATCGACCTTCAAATTTTTTTGTATGGATCGTCACGTTTTCCTAAACCCCCCCTCCCCCCTTACTGCGTGACATAATAAATGAACCTTCCCTTAGTATGGTCTGTATCCCCATTAATCCGAGGCTCAGCCTAAATCACTATAACTTTTGAAATATTGCGTGATTACTGCTGTGAAAAATTTCGAAAAAGGCTACGATTGATGTTTACATTCCATGCTTAGTGTTGAAGATGACGAATGAATGAAAAGCACTTACATCGGTGGATTTTGTACGGATGCAAGGCAAACCTTGACTTGTCATAACAGGAACTTGCATGAAAATTGGATTTATCTAAATCCACTGTTGACGGTGTGCTCAAATCATTTCCGGAACGATTGACATCGAGAGGTAATCGAGAACTGATAAACACTATGAACGTCCAATTAAGAGATATTGGGCTCTGATTAAGCGGAACAAACTTGAACATCAACATTATGGATTGAATCAAGCGAAAAATTCAACAATTCAATGCAAAAACCGAATAATTATAATCCGATTTAATGATTTGTTAAATCATATCCCAAATAAACAACTACAGTTGAAATATTATGCAATTTGTGTTTTGACTATGTTTCAAGGTGTCCAGAGTAAAGCGTACATTAAAAAAGCGACTAAGTGTTCCGATTTTTCATGCGATTAAATACTGTGAAAATTTGACAGCTCCATCAGTTTGCTTGCGGAAGCTATGGCTATAACAGTGAAACAATTTCAATCTATGGTTTGTTCGGTACCGCCTACTCCATCTGGGCCTGAAAAGATTCTGCCACTTCTGGAGAAGGGAGAGTCTATCGAGCGGAAGCCTGCTTCCGGCAATCCGACCGGAACGGAGGATTCACCAGAAGATCAAACGGAAGAGGGAAGGCATGGTGACCAGTTCTTTACGTGCGTTGGACCGGGAGATCAATGCCTGACTAAACGGTCAAGAAGTATTTGTTCAAAATGGATATCCAGAAACAACGGCTGAAGATTCTGGTCAAAGAGATCTTTCCGGTGAAGTGGAACGTGGTTGCATGTCAACCCTCCCAATGTGCCCCAGCTCCAAACAATCGAGAAGTTCTGGGCCAATTTGAAAACGAGAGCATATTCAAATAATTTCGTGGCCAAACTGACAAATGAGTTGATATTAAAGGCGACCAAGAAACTGAAGAATATGCCACAAGCTTCTTTTGCTTAATTTGTTGAAGTTTTTAATTACTTAATGACTTACTTACCATACCAATCAGACTAAGGCCGGCGTGGCCTCTGCTGTACACAGAAGTTGTCTCCATTCTATTCGGTCCATGGCTGTCACTCACCAGCCTCGCTGTCTGCGGAGGGTCGGCAGGTTGCCTTCTACTTGATCGATCCACCCTGCTCGTTGCGCGCCTCTTCTTCTTGTACCTGTCGGTTCGTTTTCTAGAACCATTTTCACAGCTGTCGTCCGACATTCTTACGACATGCCCAGCCCATCGTAGTCGGCTGATTGTTGCAATGTGTACGATGGGCGGTTCTCCCAGCAACCGGTGCAATTCGTGGTTCATTCGCCTCCTCCACGTTCCGTCTTCCATCTGCACTCCACCGTAGATGGTACGCAGCACCTTCCGTTCAAAGACTCCAAGGGCACGTTGGTCCTCCACTAGCAATGTCCATGTTTCGTGGCCGTAGAGAACTACCGGTCTAATTAATGTCTTGTAGATGGTCAACTTAGTGGTTCGGCGAACTTGGTTCGATTTTAGCGTCCTTCGGAGTCCAAATTAGGCACGATTACCAGCCATAATGCGCCATAATACTTAATGAATAAAAAACAATTTGGTTTGTTAAAATATCTTTTGTCGTTCTTTTTTAACCTCCTTCCGAATATAGTCACTTCTGTATCCACACTATTGTGGATACAGACCTTAGCTGCTTTGAATCGACGTTAACACCGAGGATGCTGTGGGAGCTTTTTATAATCTTGCTCATATTTAGGCTCATACTTGAGAATTAAGAAGGGTGACCGAGGACTTCAGAGAAGCAATAAGTACCATCGAAAAATTAGATACGTAGAGCTATAGGGTGTCCCAGTAAGTCTAAGCACAATTTGTAAAAAAGCTCGGTTTTTAAGATCAATGAGTCTCTTTCAAAAGTGTTGGCGGAAGCCGCTGCCTTAACATGTTTGCCTAACAATTTCAATCGTTTTTGCCTGGGAAAATTTAGATGATTCATCTCCTTGGGTACGAATTTTACTCCGTTGGCTTTGTACCAGGCTACCGTGTTCTTCGTGTAATAAATTGATGCCAAATCCGTCCAAAACAGAACTGGATTATTAAGTTTCCGAATCATCGGAAGCAGGTGCCACACAGTGATTCCAAGGCGAAAAGAATTAACTTTCTTGTTTTTCAATTTATATATTTTTGTATTCTTGTTCATTATTTGAAACTCGTTTTTCGAAAATTTCATGAAAAATTGATGAAAATTGCGCGTGATACAGTATTTCAAAGTATAGGTCGTACTTGGTCGTGATTTTTGACACCCATATAAAATGTATGGAAAATCAGAAGAAAACTTCAATTCAGTTTTCATATAAGGTCTGTATCCACAATAATCCGGACACCTCAAAACATGGATAAAACATAAATTTCGCATTATATTTCCGTCGTAGTTGTTTATTTCAGATTCATGGGATGTGTTGTAACAATTCGTGAAGACAAAACATTCGTTAAAAGTTATTCGGTATTTGCATAAAATTTTCGAACTTTGCGCTAAACTCCGTCCATTAGGGTTTGAACAGACTCTTCAGAAATCGTAGAAGCCGTCTTTGTCCAAATTTACTAGAAGTGTTTGATGTCTTTGATTCCTTGCTTCTTTCCAGAAATCTTCCGCTTCATCAGAGCCCAATATCTCTCGATTGGCCGTAACTCTGGGCAATCTGGCGGGTTAGAGGTTTTTGGTACAATGTTCACTTGATATGCTTGGTACCACTCCATCACAGTTTTAGCATAGTGGCATGATGCCAAATCGGTCCAGAACAAAGATTTTTCTTTGTGACTTTTGATGAAGGGTTGCAATCGCTGCTGCAGACTCTCTTTCTGATAGATCTCCTTGTTGATTGTACCTGTAGTGACGAAAGATTTACTCTTTTTGCTACACGTGCAAATTGCTAGCCAGCCCTGGACGCTGCTTGAAATCCTCCAGGACATGAGTTTCATCGTCCATAACAACGCATGAAAACTTCGTCAAATATCGAGCCACAAACGTCGAGCCCGTGATTTTGCTGCCAAGTTCTGTTTGTCGTTGCGATTTGAAACTGTTTTTACTTTATACGACTTAAGTCCCAAACGTTGTTTTGGTTTTTGGACAAAACCAGGCGTCATCCCTATTTTACGAGCCACCGTGCGAATGGAGAGATTTGGGTTTTTCGTTCGGTCCATGACAGGATCAGCGCGTCCAATGTTTTTGTCACTTCTCGGTCTTCTCTCCACTCTCAAACGTTCTGAAAATGATTTGAGCACATCGTGAACAGTGGATTTAGGCAAATCCAATGTTTTTGCAAGGTCCCGTATTGACAAGTCAGGATTTGCCGTACGCCATCTTGAATACATTCTTTCGTCGCCATCTTTAATACTATACACGAGATGTAAACATCAATCATAATTTTTTTCATCATAGACTCTCAGCTATACCACATTGAATTTTTTATTCCTACGTGCAATATTTCAAAAGTTACTATGATTTGAAGGTGTCCGGATTATTGTGGATACAGACCTTATGAGCACACACGCGCACACACTCCACAATAGGCTTATTTTGAAGAGTTTTTTCAGCTTTAGCTTCTGAGTTTCAGTGAAGAAGTGATGTTAAAGTTAATTTATGTTTTGTTTTTTCGGAGCACCCTATGTCGAAATTGGTAACCCTAATGACAAAATGAAAAATTCAAGTCATAAATTTTGCAAAGAGGAACAAATTTAACAAATATTGAGAAATTATACCATCCACTCCATCTTTTTCGTATGGATTTGCTGAATTATCAAATGTTACGGATGTTCCGGAACTTCCAGAAGACCATGCGATGGCCGATTGTTCACCACCTTGCTATAATTTTTACATTTTATGTACAGATGGTTTTGAAACGAAAATTGAATTGTGAGACTAATAAATGTTCTGGATGTTCCGGATATTCCAAGGGACCAAAAATAGGCCATATCTCGGTGATACAATAATTTAGAGAGCATATTTGTAATTAGCGGCCCATAGTTACTTGGAAACCCATAACATCCCAAGTAACATTTCCAAAACCATCCAGCTTTATTAAGTTTTTCTAAAGTTTTATGAAAGCCAATAGAAATCAATTTGGTTTTATTATGGCAGCAAGACATGCCATCAGGTTTCAAATTTTAGGCAGGTTTATAAGAACCTACACAGCTTCTTAACAACAACCTTAAAAACTTGACTACTAAAAATCCTTATACTCCTATCAAAGGTTTCATTTTGACTTTATAAACTCATGAAATGCTGTTTTGAAATGCCGTTTAGGAGTCATTCATATTATCCTATTATGGTCAGTTGAAAAAGTATTTTGAAACCATTTTATCTTCAGTAAATGCATTAAACGGCTAATTGGCATTGTGGAAAGCTACCAAGCAACCAGATAGTTTTATAGTAGCCATCGCTAAGATAAATTAACTTTTTGGCAAAACTGAAGCATGATGCGCTTTAAAAACTCAATTTGTTTTATATATTTTGCTATCAAACATTATTTCCAGTGACACTTGAACTTTTTTCTTAGCCATTATTTACTGTTGAATGAATCAGAAAACCAGAGAATCGAACAAAGCAGAACAACAAAAACCAACCACGATATCGTCGTGAAGTTTGACAGCTGTGGCCATTCGGCCCTATGCTGGTTTTGATGGCGGCCAATAGGTTTTATGAGTGTTCTCAAGTGGTCATAATATCTTTCACTATAACATTTCCAAAATCTTCGTGGTCTTAGAAAGGTTTTATAAATTTGTTTTCACAACCGTTTTTAGAGTGGGCCACTTTGAACACATTCCGGCTTGAAAGATACATAGAGTAGATGTTGGTGGATAAAACAGTTTTGATTGTAGTTTTATCAACAAAGCCGGGAGAAGTGCTATACGGCTGGAATAGAACTAAAATTGTTACTTGGGATACCTGAAATCGATTTTTAGATTTTTGTTGCCAGACCATTGCCAATCCAGTACAGGTTTTGGTCCACAGGGTCTGATTCATGTCCAATTTTTTCTCGTCCTGAAAGGCTACCATATTTCCGAATCGCGTTACGGACTGCTTTGATGTTCACACCTTCAATTTTCACCAACTGACGTTCAGCGAAACGTTGGGAAAAGTGCATCATTTGTGCACGATCTGTTTGCGCTTTTCCGGGGAAGAGATTCGCATTTTCTTGAAAAGTAAATGCATCTGTACTCGAGATTCACAGCGTTATAGAGTAAAATGTAATCAATAGTTCACAGTAATGATCAGCTGAACGCCATCTGGAAACAACACTGGAGCATCACTATCGTGCTTAGACTACTGATAGTAGTCGTATTGGCATCTCTGGGCTGTTTAGTTAAAGTAGATAATATGACTTAATTAATTAATTTTAGGACCAAACTGACCGTTTTAGAATGACGATTACCAGTATTCATACAAAAATTGTCAATTGAAGATTTTGAAAATTAACAATGCCTATTTGATGCTTCCAAACAATAAATAGTAGTGCTTCACGAATTTCACGTATGCCACAATGATGCAAACCCAAATCGCATAACTCGCAACATCCTCCCATGAATGTCAAAAAGTACGTCGCGGTACTCCGAATCTGAAAATTGACCACAAATATCGATATCACGAATGAAACGAGTTTTGTTTTTTTTTGTTTTCAGGACAGGTACCAACGTGGCTGACGTGTGGCTCTCCGTATGAGAAACGACAAAAAGCACACCAAACTTTAATTGACATATTTCGGTTTTGATTGGTCGCCCGGCACGACACGGCATCGCCTGGTTCAGCTCGTGCACGCGTATGTGTGTATGTATGTGTGTCTGTGTGCTATGTTGTCCATGCACAGTTTGTGAACAAGATCGGATCATATATTGAGGTTATATGCCCGTTTGATCATGTTTGACAAAGATTTGAGTTTCTCGGTACGAAGCTCCCCCGCCCGTCCTGGCAGCATCGGGGGAGAGAATCGATCCAATCTTGGCGATCACTGATAGCGTCAGCTTCCTTCCTCGCCCGATTGGTCACATTTTGTCACACAGTTCTAATTTGAATACAACGGTCTGCCTCCTTCCCCGCACTCTAGACTCCCTCACGTGTTTGTGAATATTGAATTATGATACAACGAGTATATTTCATCGGTTGATCGATTGGATCGATGGCGGCGGGTTTTTCGTTCCCAAGAAGAAATCTTATAACGGCTAATTGCTTTCAACCGATTCGGTCTCGGGGCTGTCTCGGCTTGCATACCCGAAATTGAATTCCGAACTCAGCACAATTGTGTGCCCGATTGGGAATGTGGGAAACCTTTCATTCGTAGAAGCGGCGGGGGCTGTGGTGACATGAAGGCATAAAGTATCACATTTGGTTATCTTCGGCCAGAATCTTTATACACCGTAGAGGTGACTTTTAATGCGCTCTGGTTGAGGCTGCGGCGGAGGGTGAGTGACAAGCCCGATCGGGGTGATTCTGAATAACCAAAATAACGAGTCTCGTGAGATTCGTCAGAGCAGCTGGGTCTCCCGCGCACCCCCGAAAAAAAGGTATATGTTTCAATCACCAAGTTCCAGAGATTGGTACGGTTGAAAGGATTAGACAGAGGCCTCTGTGGCTGCGGAAAGTAAAGAGAATAAAAGTGAGTGACAAAATTATGGATCAAGATCAAGTTGATCTTTGTCCGTGGTTTGACTGTTTTTCGTCTAACAAGCATATATTTATTGGAGCAGGCCTAAGGTGACGGACGGAGTTGAAGACATATCAACCAAAAATGCGACATGGCTCACGCGCGCTTGCCAAAGGCTTCATTTCATGCTGGAATCGACGGTAGTGGCTCCTTGGTTGGGGGTTGGCGGCGGGAGGTGCACGAGAGCATAACGATCTGACGAAAGAAACATCAGTAATTTCGCATGGTTGTCGAATTAGATTAATCTGTTTGAATTTAATTGAAATCGAGACTGACCATTGGATATGAATTTCCTTTGTCAAGTTTGATCGACGCAAATGCTGATTTTCGGCTGAGCCATGTCGGTTTCGGGCTTGTTACCTCTCGAACAGAAAGCTAACATACATTAGTTCGAGGCTTGAGAGTTTCAATAACTATTTTATAAACTATTGCAAAATTTACAAAAATATTTAAAAACCGTGTAGATGATGTTTTATACTGAAAACCGATATTTTTGATTTTTTGGGATGAGCATTTTTCATTTTTATGATTATTGAGGTTTCAGTTTGAGAAATATTTCAGGTGATACTAACACTCGACTACACTAGATTAACCTTCCAGAGTTTTTGACGAATATTTGAAGAAATGGTTACTATTTGGTGACACTTTCAAGGCATAAATCGATTCTTTTTCAGATTCCAGTGGTATTCAAAATATCTAGAATCTAAAGGAAGGTGTTGCAATGACGTTGGCCTACTTCTACGAATACAGAGTTTCTTGGAATGATCGATTTCAGGTACCGGTCGAAATTCACAGTAACGTTGTATGAAGGGTAAAAAATGGGTAAAGCGGACCCATAAGCAGAGACTCCTACGCGGAACCCACGGGAACATTAGGATCTCTTCCCAATGATACGATCTAACAAATGAAATATCCCAATTCGTAACATATACTTAGCTATCTAGAACGATCCTTTAAGTCGTTCTGCTGTGTTCTTGTTGCTGTTAGCACCGCTCTGTGGTGTAACCGCAACCGAACAACGGTGACAGATACGACTGACAGCGGAGAAACGGGTTGAAACGTCACTCAGCGGTAGAATTCAGAATCATTTTGTCAACAAATATTAGTCGTGGAAATAGAGTTATTTAGTTGCACCTAGTGAAATCAATCTTATAATTAGCTTAAATATTCCCAGTTATACTTGCATATAGTGAGAATCATAATTTTACTTAAATCTAGTGCTATCACTGCTCGTGCAGTTACTATCATAGGAAATTTCAGAGAAAGTAAGTTTTTTGACTAGATGAGGCACAATTTCTAACCTTGAACTTAAATCGCAGAGGTCAAGTACCAAAAATTGTAAGTGTATTAATTTGTACCTAAATATGCGAGTAATAATGAAAATAAACATCGCAGTTTAAAGCTGCATTAGCACCTTAAGCCAAAATTTGCGAATTGCTTCACAAGATCTCTGAACAGTCTTCGTTAAGTATTTAAGTATTGTTTTTTTTGTTCAAGCTTGTTTTTCAGTGAAATAAAATGCTGGGTGTGTCTTTAGTTACTGATTATGGTCCTACAGTGCTCAAAAAGCTTGTTTGCGATTTCCGTGCCTGTGTTTATACATTGACCATTGTGTTTGATTTTTCTAATGCTTGAAAATTTGTGTTTACCTTGAATTTTTCGAAAAGTTTTTCCATATATATATTTAGTTAAATACAGGGTGCGGCAGAAAATAATGCAAAAAATTGTACTATTTCTTTCAAATCCCATTTTCAACTACTTCAAGCAAAAATTTCAACATTTTCGAGTGCAGTTATCTTTATAAAGTCCTTTTAAACAAATTTATTCAATGTGTCCTCCATTTTTATTGATAATATCTTCAAGCCGACGCCGGAAGCCAGAGCATGCCTCCTCCGACATTGACTGCCATGTGCGTGTTATGTTTGACTTCAGGGTTTTGCAGTGTTCGTGCTTCAACATATGCCGAAATCGAATAATCCAACAGATTAAGATCTGGACTGCTAAGGGGCCACAAATCCTTCGGCCAAAACTTCAAGTTATCCTTCAACCATTGTTGGGTTCGATTGGACGTGTGACACGGCGCTCCATGCTGCTGTAGGACAACGTTTTGGTCCTCGGAGAAGTTGGCCTTCAACCCGGGGAAGCACTTGGTCCTTTAAAATACCGATATACACTTCGGTATTGATTTTAACTCCAGCATCAATGAAAACAGACGCCAGCCGGATGTTTGGTTTGAAATTTGTATTTCACTTTTTCCGAAACGTTCTCCATTTTCTGCGGTGAAATGAACCGGTCCCGAAAAGCTTTTCGTCGGAGAACAGGATTATCATTTTTTTTCCTCCTTCAACAAGGAAAGCAATCTCTTGGAACGAGTCACTCGTAGTTCCTTGACCCAGTCCGTAATCAAGTGGCGTTTCACTCTGGCTCTGGAAGATGCATGCAGGTCTTCTTTGATGATTCTCCGCATGGATTTCTCCGAAGTATTAGCTTCCTTTGCAAGTTTTCTTATGGAACGCACCGGGTTGCGAGCAATTTTTGCACGGACCGATTTGATCACGTTCGGCGTGAGTGCAAAACTCGGACGTCCGCTTCCCGGCTTTCGCTGCTTAGGGCCTCCCTGCAGGGACTTTTTTATGCGGCAAACTGTTGCCAAATGGCACCCTACCACCTTGGCAATCTCTTTCGGCTTCTTCTGGGCGAGCAACAAACTGGTGATCACATCTTTTGCGAACATTTTGACGAATTTGCTATAAAACAAACAAAATGTTTGGATGCAGCACTTGAAAGTAAACATAAACAAAAACACTTTTGACAGAAATTAGTCACTAGCTACACGAATTAACCCAATATTCAAGTTTGAACATTTTCGCATTATTTTTTGCCTCACCATGTGTAAACGTTGAATTACATTGCACACCTCAGAATATAAACAGAAAATTACATGTTCATAGTTTAGATAAAATAATACGCGTAATATTTTAATACAAATAAATTCCCCCTACCGTTTTTGACTTTCCTTATTAAGTGGTGTTGTTTTTAGTGTATTACAAATGGTTGTTTCTAAGTTCTGCAGGTTGAGATGTGAATGTTCTTCGCCTCCCCGTGGTGCACTTTGGAAGCGTTCAGCTCCCCCCCCCCCTCCTCCCGCACTTCCGACTGAACGAACTACGGAGAGAGCGCCATATGGCGCATTGGGGTGGATGCCAGTAAAACCCCAATTACGGCAACATGCTGCGAAAAGAATAATGAGTGGTACCGTTGTATTCGGACTGGCTCCTCTGGGGTCTCCCTCAGTACTGCCAGGTGACACCGAGCAGGAAATGGCGAGGTTCTCGCGGCACAGGTTGTCTCCGTCCCACTAAAACCTTGGCAGGCCAAATTTTGGCTTAAGGTGAGAATGCAGCTTTAAACTGCGATGTTTATTTTCATTATGTCATGCGAGTATATTTAGGTACAAATTAATACGCTTACAATTTTTGGTACTTGACCTCTTTTCAGTTTGTTCTGTGTTTGCCTTTCTTGTTCGTCCACCCAATCTGCGATTTAAGTTCAAGGTTAGAAGTTGTGCCTCATCTAGTCAAACAACTTTCTTTCTCTGAAATTTCCAGTACATTCCATTCACCACAGTCCGAAATCGCCAGTCGGGCGGGAGTAGGCTCAGATGACCCTAAACCTGTCTTACGCTGATCCGGCTCTGAACACGGCTTCCTTCTTGCACAGACAACCATGGGATCGCAATAGCGACTATTCCACGTGGACTTGGATAGCGGCTGGAGGGGGACCCAACAAAATGGAGGAAAGAGAATCTGTTCGCTAAAGATGACATAGTGAGGTTCCCACCGCGTAAAACGGTAGGATTTAGCGTGAGCGACACCAAACTGTTTTGGACGGATTTAGCGTCGGCTCACTATGCCAACACCACTCTCAATTGGCTTGCGGAAAAGGGTATAGATTTCGTTGAGAAAAATATCAATCCACCAAATTGCCCTCAGCTTCGACCCATCGAATGTTACTGGGCAATCGTGAAGAGGGTCTTCAAGAAGACTGGTAAGGCAGCTGGGAACATGCAGGAGTTAAAAAAATTTGGGCTCAAGCGTCCAAAAAATGCGATGCAACACTTGTTCGGAACTTGATGAAGAGCATTCGGTCCAAAGTTCGAAAATTCGTGAATGAATATCTTAAATTTCATCCAGTCTTCATTATGTTCAAAATTAACCTCGTACAATAAAGGATCAATTTTTTGTATGAATAAAATATCGGTTTTCAACATAATTTGAAAGAAAGTTTGTGGGTAGCTTATTTTCGATTCACTCCTTACAAAAAGAAACCTCGACAAGCGTGGGATTTGAACACTAGTCTTAGGCGTGATAGGTTTGTAGCTTCTTTGCTAAGCCAACTCAGATTGTTGAAAAGTGAAATCTGAGTATCTATCATATGCTTCCCGTTGGCAGTGGAAACACAATCTTGTACAACAAATTTATCATAATGAGCAAAAAGAAAACGTATTGCAAAACATGATTGTTGTAATGTAATTTCAACAGCATATAGAACTGCCCATAAAATCTTGTCCTGTTTATGTATTATAAAATGTAAGGAACGACTAAAAATATATACCGGCACTAATTAATGAATATTTAGCATTGAAAATTCACAAAATTGCCACTAAATTATTAAACACGGTGCCAACGAAAAATAACAATTCGCACTGAAAACTCAAAATAGCAATAAAAATTGATTATTCACTTGCAATAATTCAAAAGTGACCGGTAAAACTTTCAAAAAAAGCAATGTTAATTAGTATAAGCGCAATAATAGGCTGATAGTTTTCCGTCATAATAATAAGTTCTAGCGGTAAACATGTGACAAAAGTCTTAAAATTTTTCAAATCCTTCCAATTGAAACCAAAAAAAAATCTTTTAATTTTTTTTCTAATGTTTTGATTTTTTATTGCCATTTTGTGGAAAGAGTTGAAGTGTTTGAAGACTTTTGTCACATGTTTACCGCTAGAACTTATTATTACTACTGAAAAATATCAGCCTATTATTGCGTTTTCACTAATTTCCATTGCTTTTTTTGAAAGTTTTACCGGTCACTTCTGAATTATTGAAAGTGAATTATCAATTTTTTATTGATATTTTAAGTTTTTCTAGTGCGAATTATTATTATTTTGTTGGCACAGTGTTTAAAAATTTAGTGGCAATTTTGTGAATTTTCAATGCTAAATATTCGTTAATTAGTGCCAAGTCATGATAATACGGGCTCAGGATTGCAGTAACACATCCAATTTTTGAGAAAAATGGTAAAAATCTAATCACTAAAATTAAGGAGTACAAGCAACCCGTGATTGAAGCTGTTATCCTTCACAGTAGTCAAAAATGTAAATGAATAGAAATATAGATCATTAATTATCATTATCTTGAAGAGATAGGTTCGTTTCTCACTTCTCTCCAATAAAAAAACACGTGTGTCCGTCGAAGTATGATTTACCTGTCTATCAACTGGAATATTGGCATAATGTTGACCTTTGAATGTTGAGCTTGGGTTTTATGGAATGGATCTCCTTGAATCTATTTGTGAACACAGATTCTTTCTAACTGTACACAGAAAAATAATATGAAAATTACTTTTGATATAATCTTAACCATCACTGAAAAGTCGTCGACTTACTTTAGCGTTGAACATATTTTTCAATTCTTAAAACCGTAAATAGCAAGTTCATGTAAAACCGTATCACATTTAACTTAATATTCAAGTCTGTATTCATATCTGCAATCGATAGCATATAATTATACGACACGCTCTAATTTTTCCAACTCAAACGCATGAAATTTACATTTCCTTAACATAATTCTGCATCACCGCTCGGTTTGTCATGTCAGAATCAAAAAAATGTCACCGCCATTTTGTGAACGTTTGAGTACGGGAGTTAAAAGCTGAAAATATTGAAGTACGTTTTGAAACAATTATGTGTGACTGTGGAAATGACAGCGGAAGTGTAATCGATTTCATGAAACACTTCCAAATTCACCGAAATCTGAATGATTCAAGTGGCCCGGTAAACATACACAGATCCTTTTGAAATCATCTGTAGACGATAAGATAAGCAATAGATATAGTTGGAAATAAATGTAAATTACTAATCTTTCTTCTTCTCCGCCATTTTCTTGTGGTACCACCAGACCCCAATAGCATTACTTTTGTTTCGTCTGACCAAATCACCTTATTCCAGTCATCACTGGTCCATGGAATGTGGCCCTGGGCCCACTTCAATCTTTTTTCGATATTTTTTGCGAACAACCATGGCTTCTATAGTGCTACTCTGACCTGAAGAATTTCGTACAGATTGTGATGTCAGTTGAATGGAAAACTCGCTGTCAATCTGTTTTGCAATTTTCGGAGCTGATAGTCACCGGACCAGCTCCACCTTCTTCACGATAGTTCTGTCAATTCGGCCATGTGTCTTTCAAGGACGCCCCGAACGCTTAGCTGGTGAGATAGAACCACGCTTTTTGTACATCTGCACAATCCTTGCGACCGTATATTTGTGAAGCTGGACAATAGTGGCTATATCACGGTAACTTTTGCCAGTTTTGTGATGTTCAATAATCAAATTTCAGATGCTAATTGAAAGTTGTGCTTTTCTGGAGATTTTGTAACAAATAATTTCCAGTTTTGACACAAAACCGAAAATTTTGAGCACGAAAACTTCAAGAGCACTATATGACGGCTAGATACACTGATCACATTTGAGAAAGTAGCCGAATACACACTTAAGCTCTGTTAATCACACTCAAATGGTAGTATCCGTTTGGGGGCGGATAAATTATTTTTTTGCGTAAAATAAAATCCATAAAATCTCAAAAAAAAGATATAAAGGCTGTATTTTTAAGGACAATCTGATAAAAAAACATGAACTGATAAATCATGAAGGAACACTTACAAATTAAACTGATTGTCACAAAAAAAAAATGTTAATTGGTAGGGTGGATAGATTTTGTTTGCATACTGTAAGTTGAAAAATGCAGAACAAATTTCAACAAACTACCTGACTGACTGACTGATAATCTGTGGGCACAAATGGATTCAGGATGGTCCATTCCGTAAAGTCCAACCAAACATCCAAAGGGCAGCTTCAAAATCTAATTTTTCAGAAGAGAAACACAAAATTTTCATCCAATTTATGGTCTTGTTTTGGCTATGCAGTTTCAATAGACTACAAAGCCAAAACAAGACCGTCAAATCAATCATCTAACTCATAAAATATTAATTTTCATGAAAGTTCGTAGTTTTGTGAATAAAAAACCGATTGTACTCATCAATCATACGAGTCAGAAAAATAATATGTGAGCATAATGGGTTCAAGAGGGTCTTCTCTATAAAATCCAAGCCCAACATTCAAAGTGCAGAATCAAAAAGAGATATAACTAAGAGGTAGCTCGATACTGAAAAAGTTTGTAAGTCGCAGACGAAATAGGCCTGATTGTCAAAAGATTAGCTTTCTCTAGTGAAATTTATAGGGATTTGAACGCGTTTATTCGTGATAAAGCCTGTCCACGTAAAATTTCGGACACCAAAATAATAAAAGCCAAAATTTATTTACACATAACTCTACAAAACCGATTGTTTATTTCACAATAATGAAGTTCGAACGACTGTTCCAGATAGTATATGGACACCCAATTTTAGCGGTCACTTTGAATATAATGAAATATTTCAACATGTTGCGTCCTTGTGTTTGCACATTTCTGAATGACAAAGCATCAAAAAAGTGCTCAGTTTTGTGTTACCTATCAAAATGCGCGGTCTTACTCCGGAACAACGAAAAAGTATCGTGCCCAAATGGTGCACTGTGAGCGGACTCTCCTTAAGAAAATTGGCCAAGGAAGAGGGTGTAAGCGTCGAAGCGGTACGGTCTGCGATTCGAAAATATAGAGATATGAAGATGCGCCGAAGAGTGGTCGGAAATCCGGTCCTGTTAGTCCGGATATCGATATAAAGATCAGTGATGCCTACAAGCGAAAACCAGCGACTTCCGTTCGGGATGTTGCGAAAAAACTAGGGACCTCGTCGAGTAACGTTATGCGTGTCAAAGAAAGCCTTGGGCTAAAAACATACCGAAAGCAGAAAAAACCGAAAATGAACCCAAAACAGGCCACGTCCGTGAAACCACGATTCGTTATTGTGTAGAAATTCTGAGTGTATAATAATGGACGATGAAACGTATGTGAAACAAGATTACAAAACGCTTCCCGGACCACAATTCTATACTGTAAGCAAAGACAAAGACATCCCCGAAACGGAGAAGGCAATTTTTACCGAAAAATTCGGTAAGAAGGTTATGGTTTGGCAGGCAGTATGGTAAAACATCTAGTCCATACATCACAACGGAGACGATGAACACTCAGAAATACGTTAAGAAATGTCTCGAGAAGCGATTATTACCGTAGATCAGGCAGCACGAAGGTCGAGTAGTGTTTTGGCCTAATTTGGCGTTATGTCATTATGCAAAGGACACTTTAAAATGGTACAAAAGTCAAAATGTATGTTTTGTGCCGAAAGACATGAATCCGCAGAACTGCCGGAGACACGGCCAATCGAGACTTTTTGGGCTTTAACCAAAGCAAAGCTTCGAAAATTCACAAAACCAGCGGACGACATCCAAAAATTTTAAAAAGATAGGCCAAAAGTGGTCAAAATGGTGAAAAGTACCACTGTGCAGAAGCTAATGGGTCATGTTCGAGGAAAAGTTAGGAGTCTTGGCTATGATTAAATATTTTGATTGAACGAGACTAATATATCATATAAAACAAAAATACATACATGATTTGTCAAATAAAATTATTAAAACTAAAAAAACAAGACTTTTTAGTTATTTTGAAAGTGTGTACTTTTTGGACCAGTTAATAGTTATGAGCCATATTGAGTACATCCGTTTGCGCTTTTACTTTTAAACTCAAGCACAACCGGAAGCACGTGAAATTCGGCGCGAAATTGCTTTAATTTTGTTTTGGTTTAACGGTTTTGCATTTGGTTTTTACCAACACCGTAAATAAAAATAACTTGAAAAGTCATGTAAATAACCCTTTTTTTGAGTAGTAATGCCAATTTAAGGAAGTGATCAAGAATCACGCATGTAATCAAAGGTAATCATCAAGTAATTATGAATAATCATAACTTATCATAAGTTATCATCAGTAATCACAATAATCTTTGAAATCACTGGGTAATCATAGTAACTTTGGGTAAAGTGACAAGTAATCATTGCTGTTGGAAACCCCTTGGGGCCAGGTATTGGACCGGAATCTGCAGGTGGCATTGGTGCTACGAAGCCTCACATACAGAATCGTTCAACACGCTTACGATGGCGTTGGAGACACGGTCAGACGACGACTTGACACTCGAGCTGATCAAATTCAAGCTAACAGATGAGGTGTCCAGACGGGAATGCAGCAGAAGCAGCGACAGTTGCCAAAAACCCGGTCACAAACAGAAGCAGTGCCGGGCATTGATGGAAGTGCGCATCGGTAAGGCAAGATCAAGTGACCAGAAGGAAAAGCGCTACCATCCCAAGGCCCAGACAGCTCGCGAGGAATTAAGAATCGTTCAAGGCTGGATTTTTCGCTCATGCCATTGCATTAGGTGAGTGGGCGTACAGCGTGTATCGTGGACTCCAGCGTGACGTTCCATACGTGCGCAGACGCAAATTGCTTTAGTACTTTGGACGAGAGCCCGAAGCAGGACGTCTACTTAGTGCAGGTTGATATGGGAGCCACCAGAGGGTGAATGCCATTCTGTTTTCCTCTCGGATGTAATGTACGTCTCACAGTTTGAGACCAATCTTATTTCGATGGAGAATCGGGCTGACAAAGATGTCAAGCTTTTGTTTGATGCGGAAGAGTGCCACATTTTCAAGGATGACAAGGTAATTGGAGACACAACCAAGTCAGGCGGACTTAGAAGTTGTGGACAGTTGATGTTGCGCTATGGGTGAGTGAGACCAAACATAATCCTGACTGCTTACCTACATGGCACCATATTCGGGGGCATCATGAGCCAGATCTGCAAACCGAAGGGCTGGCGACTGGAATCCCCATCAAGGACTGCGGGTGCTACATGACTTTTGAGTGTTGCGTCGAAGGGAAATTTGCACGTCTGTCATTCCCGAAGCGATTCAAGCAGAAGTCGAAGCAGCCGATGGACCAAAGCCATACCGACGTATGAAACACGCCAACGCCAGGGGCTTGTCGCTACTTTCTGTCTATGATCGATGACCACTCTCGCTATACCGTGGTATACTTTCTGAAAAAGAAGTCGAAAGTAACTGAACGGATCAAGGAGTATGTGCAGTTTGTGAAGAATCATTTCAAGAGGACGCCCAAGGTGATTCGATCGGACCAAGATGGTGAGTACCAAAACGAAGCTCTGAATAGTTTCTGCTGCAACGGGGATATCAGCCAGCAGTTCACCACAGCCTACACCCCGCAGTAAAATGGGCTTGCGGAGCGTAAGAATCATTCACTAGTCGAGATGGCACGCTGCATGATTCTGGACGCGCAACTGCCGTACAAGTAGTGGACCGAAGCTGTGAATATGGCCACATATTTGCAGAACCGTTTACCATCTCAGCCAATCGAATATCGAAGACACCGTTTGAGCTCTGGACTGGACACAAGCCTGATCTCAGCCACCTCAAGATTTTCAGATCGTGGGCCTACGTGTGAATTCCATCCGAGAAGCGGTCAAAGTTCGAGGTGACATCCAAGAAAATGTTGTTTGTGGGTTATTCCCTGCACATAAAGGCCTACCGCTTCATCGATCCTGACACGTACAAATTGGTCACGAGTAGCGACTGCCGCTTTCTGACAAATCGGGAGGTTCGGGAAACCGAACCTTTGCAGGGAAGTATCGTTTCATATCCATTTTCAAACGTTTTTCCAACGAATCGTGCTGACGGCGTTCCCGTTTTAACAGCATTCGATGGAGACGACGACGACGGCGCTCCGGCCGAGGGCTCGAACAGCGATGATGACGATGTACCGTCTGAACAACAGCAGCGATGACCAAGATGGCGACGAGACAAGCGAGGCAGACTTCTACGGTTTCGAGACCGCCCCTTCCAACAATGAAGAAGATGGTCCGAATGACACCAATACCCACCATCAGTTTCCGCTTAACTAGAGCCCAATACTTCTCTATAGCGCAAAGTTCTGGACAGTTTGGTGGATTGGCTGTTTTTGGCTCGTATTTGTCCTCTTTTACCTTATACCATTCCAGCGGAGTCGTGGCTTCTGATAAGCGGTAGCAACTGCTTTTGCAGACGTTCTTTCTCAGACACATCCTTATTGATAGTACCGGTAGACACGAAACTTTTAGAATTTCGACCACAACTACGTATGGCCTGTAAATCAAATACTTCTTTGGGAATTTGAAAACCTTTTTTGTCCGAAAATGCTCGGCAACGGCGTTCTTTTGCAATGCGGTGTAAAAAATCAAACCCGGAAGCTGTTTAAAGTCCTCGAGTGCGTATGTTTCGTTGTCCATTATGATACAAGACAAATTTTGCAAAAAATGCTTTAAAGCACCTTAGCACAACTTTTTACAGTGAAATTTTGCTTGTCATCACGGTTGAGCACCTTTTTTTTACTTTGTACACCTCTGATTCACTGAGTTTGACCATCGCTTCAATCGGTTGAATCGGTTGTGCTATTACTTTGTTCCGCAATATTTTGTTATCGGACGTAGCGTTTCGACTATCGTTTCTGTTGTTTATTGTTCGTTGTGCGAGTGATCGAGTGAGCAATAAAAGTCGTGGTTTGCTGGGTACGATGCATCGGTGGTGAGGTACATAATTAATTATGATCCAAATTATTCGTTCACAAATAAACGACTGTCCCATTTTGTAAGTGACTTCAGCGGCATCCGTACTGTTTGTGTAGATCAGTCCATGTTGGGTCTCAAGCTTCGAGATGAATTACCATCATTTTCTAATGAAATACTACAATCACACTCTGTGAGTGGCCCCAATAGCATCCTTAATGTTGGTTTAAATCGGTTCAAATCGGAAATCGGTACTAACTTTTAAATATTTTACTGTCTATTATGTACTGTCTACTGTCTACTGATAAGCTGTCAATTATCATTAACCAAAACGAATCTAATCCTGTTATCCAAAATCCCAGAGATTTCTCGTGGAAAGGCAGTGGACATCTTGGCTTCGAGTATCTCATCAACATATTCTTACCCATTCCGTCTTGACCTGCATTCGGGCGCGGCCAGATCACCAGTTTTTACATGTTGAGGATGTATGTTAGTTCCAAGCATCATATGTCGGTTCTCTGTGTAATAACAGCTGATCTGGCAACAACGTAGTACCCTCGGGCGGTCAAGCATGCTCATGCTCATGCTTCAGTACTTGCCTCTGCTACACTTTCTGTATGTATGATTTCGACTTGCCAACTTTGCGAGCCGCATTTTGCACAGAAAAATTGGGATTTTCTCAATAATGGCTACCACCTTCTTGTCCTTTTCTCGGGAGCATACATTTTGATTTGTTCCACTTCCAAACTTCCAGTTAACAGTCAAGCGCTGGTCAAATGATTCGCAAACACTAAACTGGGTTCTTTTCGGTAGTTTCAGTTTCTTGGCAAAATCGGGTACAGATAAATTCGGATTTTGCTGCCTTTCGTACAAAATGCGTTTGCTTGATTCTACGCCATTTTACTGAATGTAACGAGAATGTTAACATGTTGCACCACAAAATAAAGTGGAGGGTTTCAGCTGTCATGTAAGTGAAACGTTTCAGTGATCCGTGAAATAATTCAAAATCTACACTGAAATTAAAGTTTCAGAAATTTAATGTGGACAGGCTTTAGTTCGAAAAAGTGTTTCTATGTTGGTACAATATTTTTGGAACTCAACCGAAATTTTACCAACCCCTTGTTGGCTCCAGAGCTACGCACTGAAACTATCGTT
>JASCZW010015135.1:0-30347 GCA_034211315.2 Aedes japonicus | reverse complement strand
ATGTACCTCATTGTTGAAATTAATCCCGATGAAAAGCAACAGTCATTGTTTTTGATATTCATATGAAACTACTACCGATAAGTCGTTGTATCTGGTTTCACTGCTAAGCGAAACGCGTTTCTTGGAATTTGAAAAAAAAATCACTTTCAATCTTCTGGATTAATCTTAACAGCTATGGAAAGCTTGGGAATCTGGGAGCATTTCTGATATAACCATTGATAGCTTACCCTGAGAACCAATCACTCCGATTTGAAATCTTGTTTTTATCCCGGAATTTTTCAGCTTAGTTTCTTGAAATGAAAGAAATACATTGTTGAATTACCAACAGAGAGGTTGTTGACTTCCTTTAACAAAAATTCTCTGAGCGCACCTTTCAAGCATTCCAAAAAAAACAAACCAAATATTCACCCATACCCACAAACTTCACCGTTCGGACTTGGTGGTACATGTACATGTGGATCATAAATCAGAACTGGTTCCCATCGGTGCCATTCGATATCAAGTCAGCCCAACTCAAACAAAACAACGGCGAGCGGATACTGTTTCGTGCCAACAGCAATCGGCTGGTAGATTTATTGCATCTCCTTGGGGCGCTTCATAAATATGCTAATCGATGCACCTATTGGACAACGTAATCTATCCGTAGTTTATGGAAGCACACACACAAACCTTGCGCTAATGGAAAAATTTAATCATTTCCAGTCGGTGGTGGAGTCACATGTGTGCCTACTAAGTGCATATTTTACCATTGCATTTCGTAATGCCCAGCAAACCCAGCAGTTAGTTAGTGCCCATGGTCTGAAACCCAACACCCAGAAAGCTGAATCAGCGCTCAGCTCAAAATTAAAACACAAACAATATATATTGCAAGCTGAAACCAGCGTCGATAAACTACTGTAAATTAACGCTTACCAAATTACTATGCAACCAGCCACCTCGCCAGAGCCAACGAGGCTTTCGAATATACGAACACAAATTACAATAATAAAAATTCACATTATCAAAATTCATCGCCCCCTTTTGCCTGCCCCGGCCTGCTACTAGCGAGAGAGCCAAACACGCTAGATGCTGCTGCTGCTAGTTAATTTCCGCTCACGACCGGTTCTAATGGCATTAGGCACACGGCAAGCCAACGACGGAGTAGGCGTCGCCCGATTACCCCTGTGTGTTCATTTCCTCGCCTCGAACCGGTACCGGTCAGAGCAAGTTGGAAAAATACGCCCCGCCTTCCAAATCGCCATCTACCAATGGGGACGTGAGCTTTTCTGCCATCGCCTCGACAACCAATCAGCGTCGCCTCGTTGCATGTTGCCTTCGTGCAACTGAGCTTTCGTCGGCTTGCTTCGGCTCACCCGCTCCACCTTGCACGCCATCGCTCGCACTCTGAAGCGCTTCGTTCGTGCCGAGCACGTTGTTTTGTTTACGATTTTCGGTGTCGCTGTGTGAGTGCAGGCACTTGTTAGCACCACTACCGATAAGGGGGCCGTTTGATGGTGGATTGTTTTGAAATATGTTCAGATAATTTATGGTCCTCGTTCTTTTTCATTAATGGGTTCTCGCGTACTCGTCTCGTTTGTCGTGGCGAGGTTTCTGGCCAAATGGGATTCTCGCCTTGCACTGTTCCTGTGTACCGTACCGCGATATTGCATGAACTCATTGACTCGTTGTCCTCGCACATACATATTCCGTCCGTGTTGGTCGTGACGTGAACCGGCAGTGTTTTCCTTCTCGATGGCGTTTCGTTTTTCCTTTCAATGGCGCTCGCTTCTCTGTCTCTCTTCCTCGGAGCGAACTCGAAACGAAACTCGTCGTCTACATATCTGCTTTTTTATGGTCGTCTTATTGTGTGTTGCATTTGTGCTCTTCTATGGCTTTCCTGATTTTCTTTTTAAGTTATTTCTACCATAGAAGGAGAATTCTATGCCCGGTAGAGCATGCCCTTCCGATCCAATCCAAAGCGAATGGTCCTTCTGGGAGTTACCTCGTTGATACGAAGATTAAACGTTTCCTTGCAACCATTCGTTACAGCTCCCCTTCCGATGGAATCGATGCTGCCGATGCCACCAATGCCTCCCGTCGGATTCCAGCTGGTCCGGGATCCCAGCACCGGGCAAATATTGTTCCTTCCAACGACGACGACGATAGGTAAGTTTTCCACGACTAAAAGCATTATCCCGTAGCCAGTAGATTCCGTAGAATTTGAAGAGAGCAAATATTTTAGAAAGCATAATTTTAGCGGTAGTTAGTTAAATTGAATAAAAAGTCAATTCACAACATGACAGCAGTGTTCCCAAGAAATACTGCGTCCTCGCTCATCTATTCAAGTCAAAGTCTTGTCCTTAGAATCATGTAGTATTCGAAGTAGATAGAGATTCCCTTACTTGCTTTTTGATAAATCCGACTTCAGTTCACACAATCTTTGGTATTTGGGTTCATGATTAGTTCGTTTATTACCAATCGAAGAATTAAGTTTAGTTGCCTGCTTGTATTGCTTCACTTTTAACCAGAAAATTTTCTTTTTCTCTTTTTTCTTTCATCCTTGTTTCTGTGCCTTAAAATCTTATCTTGCGCCTTAATTTGAATTAATCGTACGCCACTTAAACGAAAAACCACATCCATACATACACCCACACACCAACCTCCGTATGCTTCAAACAACCATAACCAATCCATCCGCCAATGGATAGATAAAGTCTACATTTCTTGTATAGACCCATTCCCGCAGACGTTGGTATGGCCATCGTACCCTCAGTCAACGGCTGCCATGCAGCCGCCGCACCTGTTGCTCCCACAAATGTCGCAGCAGCAGCTGCAGCCTCCACCGCTGGCACCACTGCAGATGCTCAGCTCCGACTATCTGGCAACGGCCAGCAGTACAACTTTGCATCAGGTTAGTCCCGATCTTAACGGCAGTATCTTCCCATCCATACTCATACTCCGACCATCTCTTGCCCACAGCAACAGCATACACAAACGCATCACAGTACAAGATACGTTGCCCTCACCTCCGATGGCAACAAGCGATCGAACAACAACAACAAATCAACGTCAAACAGCATCTCCGCGCCATGCCACCCAAGCATACCGATGCCAATACCGTCGCATACCTTCATAAAAATCGAAGACTGCAGCGGCACGGCCGCTTCAATGTGCAACAACTCCACTCAAATCTACCAAGAGCAGGAGAAACCCATTCAAACCGCAACGATCGCAACCTCTCCGGACATAGCACCTCAGTTACTGTTCCAGCAGGGCAATCTCATCCAGATTACTCCATCCACGAAGACGACAGCCAGCTTACTGGAGCCACCTGCAATCATGCCGGCCATGGCAACAGCAACAGCCAGCCCAATGACTCCTCCTCCGTCTACCGTGTCAGCTTCGGTAGCTCCAAGTCCCCACCAACCGGAGCTTCCAGCTGCCACCTGCTTAACCCCTCCTCCAGACCAATCCATCTGCCAGAATGAAGATATCGATCCGCCTCCTGCTCCCGAAGTACAAGACGCAAACATCCAGACCGATACTCCCATCATGAGCGAAGACGACAACACCGTTGGCACCGACGATGGTCCCCATCAACAGGACGCCTCCACCCTCACCCTGCCCACAAACCCCTCGGAAGAAACTCATTTCCCCCATATGTTCTCGTCACAACCATCCATCGTACCAACCCATTTACACCAGTCGTCCGAAATGTTGTGCCATAGCATCATCAACAATAGCGGTGACTCCGCCATTGAACCGGACATGTCCACTCACTCGTCGTCCGGAACTAGCCTAAATCTTAGCAATACCAGTAGTACAAACTGTGATCATACGGATGGAATGGAAAGTGAAGACAACGCCATACCTCCAACGGCGTCCGTAGTAGTTCCACCCGAGCCCACTCAACCACTCACCGTAAACGCCAACTGTGGCCTACGGATACCGAAACTGGAGATGCTTTCCCCTGTGGAGATTCCAGTCCCCCAGGAACCCGAAGAATACCATCCAGCGGAACCGAGCCAGCAAGAGCAACCGGTGGATCTCAGCGGACTCGAACTACTCTCACGGAGCATAGAGGTCTTCCAGAAAAAAGCTTCCATGATCAAGAAAGAACCAATCTCTCCCCAACTGCCGCCAGAACCTCCCCAAATTCTCCCACTCCCACCCCTCATCCCCTGCGAACCCGCCCATCGACCGTCCATCCCGGATAGCGATCCACAACTGTCCGCCCCTCAACCCGCCATCGTCACTCCTTCTTCTGTCACGGATGCTTTCATGCGCAACGATGACTCCTCCATGGTCGGATTGAACCTACTCTGCGCATTAGCCGAGCAACGCTTCCAGGAGGAAGGCATGTTCAAAAAGGACTCCCCCGCTACCAACTTCTCGCCATCCATGTCTCCGGCAGAGGATAAGCTCGAACAATCAGCCGAGTCCGCCTCACCTCCCCAAACCATGCCAACGCAGGCAACAAGCCCGGAGATTCCGTCCCGGAAACGCAAGCACAAACATTCCAAAGATTCTCGGAAATCCAGCAAAAAGTCCAAGCACGACAAAGAACAACGGCGGGAACGCAAGCGGAAGCACAGCTCCGATGTGAACGAAGACGAGGAGCTCGGCGGCGAGCTGAAGCAGAGTTTCTCGCGCATCAAGGCCAAACTGGAGAAGTGCGGCTGTATCGATACGAATGAAAAGGATCATCAGTGCCGCAGCAAAACCAACTGGCCATCGACAGCCAACGAGTTGTTCAGCGTTATTGAGTCCGACATGAAGGAGAGGCTAGTAAACATTACGCGACAATGCGAGGAGAAGAAACGTGAACTGGAGCAGATGAGTACGACTTCGGTTGCAAAGGTTAAACCCCTAACGGCTATGGTTCGCATTCCGGACATTGGCAAATCGTTTTTCGGAGGCTTCAGCTCCAGTTGCAGTGGACTGCTGAATGGTACTTCTACCAGTGGAACCGCCAGCACTGTCGTCCAAGGTCCAACTTTGTTGGCCCCAAAACTGAGTACAATTCCGGCCTTATCGCCAAATTTCTCATCGTCGTCTAACTCGACAACGTTCGTCGAGTTGCCAAAACTTAGCTCGGACACCGATTCCAGCAAGCAAGAAGACGTGGATTCCAATTCCATCGAGAGGCTATCGTTCTCCAAGCGCAAAGGAGGCATTCCCAAGAAACACGACGACATCGCTCTAACGGAGACAATCGTAGCGAAGAAACCCAAAAGTTTAGTCGGATACATTCTGGCATCGAAGAACCGCGTGGGAGACAGCAATGTGAAAGAATCTGGTCATCATAAATCATCCCATCACCATCACCACCACCACCATCATCACAATCATCGTCAACAGCCCGGAAGTAATGCGACGGCAAACAGCAAACAGTTGCAACCTGGTGGTGAAGTCAAACTGAAGAAATCACCGATCCATTCATCCAAGTTCGAAAGCACAACAAGCGACGACACGAGCAATTTGTCGGACAGCTCAACGAAGGCTCAGATCAAGATCAAATCTCCGGCCTTTAGCTTCGAGGATGAAAACAGCAAGCCATCAGATGCTGCCTTCTCCATCTTCGGAGGCAAACCGTCGATCTTCGACAAAGTGAAGACGTCACCAATCAGCAGCACTACGATAGGCCCGCTGAAAATGTCTCCGGTTCAGGCCGTTGTGGCACCCATGAAGCATCACCATTCGAAACATAAGAAATCACGCAGTAAGGAACGCAAACGACGCAGTTCCGAGAAGAAGCGAATCGACCTGAAGTGTTTGCTGACGAGCGATTATCTGAACCAGAACAAGACCCGGGTGTTGACCGCCATGGGAGGTCTGTTCTATGCTGGATGCTTGAGTGCCGTTCAGCCACCGGACATCTACGCTGTAACGCTGGACGGCGAGCGAGGAAACCGACCGCACATCATGTCCGGGAAGAAGTGCTTCGTGATGCGGTTAGTTGTGGTTTAGTAAGTTTTCCCGAAGGCCTCTAAATTATGATTGGTAACATTTGTTTTCCAGATTCTCGAAGTCGCTCCGAAGTCAGTGGAGGAGATCATTCCGGGTACTCGACTCTGTGCCTACTGGAGTCAACAGTACCGCTGTCTCTATCCAGGAGTGGCTGCGGAACCGACTTCTCCCGATCCGGAAAAGCGGTACATCAACGTAGAATTTGACGATGGCGATAGCGGAAGGATCGCTCTCGAAGATATCCGTTTTCTGCTGAGTGACTATCCGATAGTCGGTAAGTTGACGAACTGTACCTTTAACCGACTGGATTCAGTTTGTAAGACACTAGGCCTAAGTTAATCCTAAGTTGATCTCCGGAGACTTTTTTCCGTTCATTTGTGGAACTTGTTTTTCTTTTTTTTTATTTCTCGCTCCATTAACACACACTCAACACCGACGCTAAACACAGAATACGATCCAAATCCTCTTCTATCGCTAGGCAAGAGAAAACGCCAGCCAAGTGTTTCGGAAGTGGGTGCCATTGGCACAACCACGACCGGAATGACAACAGCTAGCGTTCCATTGGCCACCACCACCAGTAGTACAACGACGATCACTACGACCAACTGCTTTGCAATGGTCAGCGATCGAACGGACAAACGGGTCCACGACGAAGCGTACCGAGAGGAACGCCGACGGTTGAAGAAGATCCGTAAGGACAAACTTCGCCGGCTGGCAGCAAACAATGCCGAGCTGACGTCGCACAAGCATAAGAAGAAGTCCAAGTGCAACGACGAATACTGTAAGCATCGGAAGCACAAGAAGCGAAGAAAGCACAAGAAGCATCACCGGGAACACGGCGTTCCCTCTTCTCCGGATCAGGCTGCGGCCGGTTCGATGGACGATGACATATCGCAAGGGGACAGTGCTTCCCAGACGGCTGGACCGTTTAGTCCGGCGTCCGTGGTAGATGTGTCCCTTCCGGAGGAGAAGCCCGACGAGAAGGAAGTCTTCAATCCCAGTCTGAAGGAGGATACGATGACCGAGAACGAGGAAGCGAGTTCGTCGATAACCGAGAGCTCCGGATCGTACTATGTAAGTGTTGGTGTTTGAATTCGAGTTGGGGAATTTCCGGCTTATTTTACAATTTCGTTTAGCAACCCAAGAAGTCCTCGACGGAGAAGTCGGAGAAGAGACAATCGACGGAGAATAATAGCAAGATTGCCGCGTTCCTGCCGGCTCGGCAGCTGTGGGCCTGGTGCGGCAAGGGATACCGCCGGTCAACCGGACGCGTCAAGAAGCAGTTCTTCAAGTCAATTCAGCGCGGGAAGGAAACCATTTCGGTAAGTTTTGCTATGGGTTTTAAGATACGGGGTGGGCTTCTAGTGGTATCAGCGGGAATTGATGGATGAGGTAGCATAAATTCTGCTGGAATATTCTAGAAAAATCGATTAAAGGGGTCTGAATTTGGTTCAAATTTTCAGACATGTGGTTACATTTCAGTAACGAAAAAGGTCGAATAATTATTAAGAATTATTCTTTGATTATCCATCAAATTTTATGAACAGAAGTGAACTAGTTTTATACGGACCAGTGCCGGTAAACACCATTTATCGATCAACAAAAGAATAGGGCCTATCAACATCTGTAATAAACTCTTCTGAGATTTTTTCCTTGCAAAGCGTGTGTAGCCTACGACTTGCGAAAAAAAAGGGCTCAGAAGAGTTTGTTTACAAATGTTGATAGGCCCTATTCTATTGTTGGTCGAGAATTCATCTGCTCTTAAATAAGCTGAAAATAAAGACAACCTTAACAGAGAGACCAACTATCTTCGTGAATTTGAAATTTGAATTGACAGTGTTCTCTTGATCAGGGCAACCGCTGAGTTTCGAAGTCATTATTTGGATTTGTTTATTCGTCGATGGATGTTCATTATCGCCTGTGCTGTTCTCAATATCAATATTCAATTTAGTATAGGTAGGGATGATTTTGAGTATCAAAATGACAATATTTGTTTCTTTTGATGGTGTATAATTTTTTAAGCTCAGATCGATACGTTACAATTATGTTGTAATTATTCTAAAGAAGGCAGTAAGACTCTGCGATTGACACTTTTCAAAATAATTGAATTGAAAATGACTTTTTGATGCTTGTGGATGACTTGTGAATTTAACAAAGCAGGACTGGAAACTCAAACTCTAATGTGTAAAAAAAAATCGAATAGATATAGAAGCATAATCAGTTGAGTTGTTCATTGCCGTTGATTTTGACATCTGAGATTTTCAATACAAATACAATTCAGTGATAAAAACAGACACTGCTGCGGACATTCGAAAATGACAGTTGTTCCAATGAAAATACTAGCTTCAGGCATGCCCTTCCAGCGAATTTGCTTCCAAACCTATGAAGTTTGTTTGGATTGCACTGCCGAATACTGTACCTGGCATCTTTATTTCATCAGTGCTCTGTTCAGGTAACGATTTTATTTTCAGAGAATTTGCAGGAATGGCCTAGATAAAACGACGCATCTTGAAAAGCTCATCGTAACCAGGATCTCTCCCAAGCTTGAAAGTGGAGTTTTTGTTTCCGCTGCCCAGTACATTCAGAAAGATGGTTTTACAATACCCATCAGCGACAAAATACCTAAGCTGAGGTTATAGATTTATCATATCTTGTTTTCTGTTGAACGTATTTGTTAATTTCTTAGAAACAATTTTGTTAATACCACAGACAACCAGATATTTATCTTACCAATCAGACCAAGGCCGGCGTGGCATCTGCTGCACACAGAAGTTGTCTCCATTGTAGTTAGTCGGTCCATGGCTGTACCTCGTCAACCTCGCTGACTGCGAAGAGTCCGCAGGTCGCTTTCTACTTGATCGGTCCACCTTGCTCGTTGCGCACCTCTTCTTCTTGTACCTGTCGCTTCGTTTTCGAGAACCATTTTACCAGGGCTGTCGTCCGACATTCTTACGACATGCGCAGCTTATCGCAGTCGACCGATTTTAGCGATGTGTAAGATGAGAGGTTCTCCCAGCAACTGATGCAATTCGGGGTTTATTCGCCTACTCCACGTGCCGTCTTCCATCTGCACTCCACAGACAAACAGATATAACTCTTATATGTAAATCATCGAACACTCGCTTAGCGGCCAATTTAAATGTTTGTTAGGTTATAATATAGCCACCAGCGGTGCGCATAGACTTTTGCCTTCCGTTTGATATTTACACATAACCGCTATCTGTTCAGTTTATCGTCCATCTCACCGTGTTCAACAGATAGCAACGACATAGGAGATCTAAATGCTCATGTTGGGTTTGGCGAGGAGTTCAGACCGACAATTGGATAGTTCAACACTCACCAGCTAACGAACGACCACGAACGACCGGCATATGACTCATTGATTACGCCGCATCCAAGAACATGGCCATTTGTAGCACCGCCTCAAGTATAAGTACACCTGGAGATCACTACAGTAGACGTAACCACGTTCTCATTGATGGACGGAACTTCTCCGATATTATCGGCGTCAAAACTTATCATGCCGCTAACATCGACTCTGATCACTACCTGGTGATGGTTAAACTGCGCCCAAAACCTACCTTCATCAACAATGTACAGTCCCGACGGCCGCCTCGGTACAACCTAGACCGACTGAAATAACCAAATGCAGCATCACTACGTCGTCGGACGAGGATGAGCTCGATGGGGCTCTTCTTCAGGAATTCGCCAGCACGTTGGTCGCCAGCACGTCGGCAGGGGTTCATGATTTTTCTTTGCTTATTCACGAACTGCTGTACGGTGAATAGTTTGTTTACGGTAAATACGATATTCTTCAACCTTCCTCTCGCGGCCCTCTTCAGCAGCGCTCTTTTCACCCGCTCTTGTTTCTGCCTCCTCAAAAGGTCTTGAACCTTGGTCTGAAGTTTATCTTTCAGGATCCGACGGAGACTTCAATCCTAGACGTTGAGATCGTCCGTCAAATTAGTGGCACTACGTCGAAGATTTCTCTTAAGGCGCCTCTTGACGATCTTCACCATGGCAGGTCTCATCACAGTAGCTCGACGTCCCTCACCATACCTTTTTTGGCACTTCCAGTCTCCAAGTATCTTTTGACTGTACGGTGTACAAAACTTCTGAACACACGTAAATCGGACAGCTAACGAACTATGCTCTTCTGCCGTTTTCCGGAATAAGGCAACTACAAGGCTACGTTTCAGTTTGAGATTGATTTTCCGACTAGCACTCGACTACAAAAATAATACATAAACCCACTGACAGCCTAGACATAATGTAAACAAGCCGATTAGGGGTCATCAGTTTCGTGTGCAACGTTACAATGACTGTTGAAGTAATGTAGCAGATCAATTGCCGGACCCTGTAAGTTATGTTGCCTATCGATCCACCCAACCTGTGTTAGCCCCTTTATACAATTGATTAATAAGGACATTCAGTGATTAAAAGAGTGGTTTTCACTTCGCGGATGAACTTTGTTTTAGACATGTTTGAGGATCCGAGCAAGTTTTAAAAATTCAATTGGAAGAATACAATGCCCTCACTTAATACTTAAGTTAGATCGGTTGGCGTGAATGTATGAGTTACATACATATTTTAAAAATCAGATGTGTCTAATTCACTTGAGTTTTCACAAGAATACAAATTAGCAATACGACTTTCGACCTTTTGACGATTTGGTCTAGAATTATCCCAAGAGGAGTTTTGAACAACACATGACGTATGCATTTAAATAATGGACTAATTTCAGATTGCTACAAAAGATAATTCAAAAGACCAAATAATGTCCGCTGGTTGATTATCAGAGCGGAGATATGCTAGGCAAATCCTACCTTTTCGGACATGGTCCTTCAGGAACTTAAGCTTCACATCCACGTGTTGAACGCGCCCAAACTCAGTCGAACTCTCCGCAATTCGTATATTGGATGGATTGTCCTCGAAGGTTGTTGGTTCTTCCGTGTCGACACCGAGATCCTTCAGGAGACGAATCAAACACATCTGATGACATGCTCCGTTACACAGAGCGTTCAGCTTCGCCTCGGTAGACGAAAACGACACCGTCTTCTGGATCACCCGGAATCCAGTCAATGGTGCATTCTAGCACATTGAAGAGACAGCGGCGATTGATCAATCGTCCAATTTGCGTCTGAACAGCCCTCGAGAATTGCTGTACCATAGTATCCTCGTCAAGTGTACTGGCTGAAGTAGTTGACCGCTGTCACCAGATCTGATCTGGTTGTCAACGACGCATGGGTCAGGCAACCCACCAACTCCATATACGGTTGAGTCCAACTTTTAGTGGAGTAGACACAACATGCTTGGATTCGTCCATGCCAAACCTACGGAGCAGATCTTCCAAGAAAGGCCTCTGACTGATCTTCATAACTTTTCCTTCAACATCGAGATCGATGCATATTCCGAGGAAACAGTGTATCTCGCCGCTGTCGGTGTCCTCGCCGATCTGCCTCGTGTATACAAACACTGGTCGTTTGCGCTCCTGGTAAACCCAAGCCGTTCCACTCAGAAGAGATAGAACCGGTCGTTACAATCTTTCAAGGCTTGCTTACCCAAGTAACATTTTTGGTTTTATGAGGGTTCTGTATTCCATGATTTAGACTTGAAAAATGCTTTAAAACCTCGATAAAACTAGCAATGTTGCTTGGGTAAGGCTGTGCAGTGATTTGTGCGGCCGACACACGGACCGTTGCCCTGAGGCTGCACTTTATCTCCTCGTCAAGCTGGCCATTCAGAAAAGCCGTAGCTACGTCCATTTGGTGAACCACCATGTTTCAGTGGTTTGCCAGAGCAATAACAGGCACTGTGTATCGGCCACAAACCGAGTCATTTCGTGCGTAATCCGCAACACCCACTTGTTTTTCACGGTCGACCCAACAAACATCAGTGTCGAATATCCGCTTGTTCAAACAAATTTGGAGAAGTTATTCAGCTTTCTGGAAGAAAAAGCTGAACAACTTCTCTAAATTTGTTTGAGCAAACAGCAAACAGCAAACAGCATTGGTGTTTGTTGAGGAGTGTACCAGCGGCAAACTTCTCCAAGTGCCAAGTTTTGGTCTTCGAAAAGGAGTCCATTTCGCCTCTCATGGCAGCTTCGCATTTACGTCCTGCTTCCGAGCTTCAGCAACAGTCGTTGGCAGGTTCTCTATAGTTCATCGTGTTGAGGGCGTACCCACCGTATTCGACCTTGAAGTCATCATGCCGAGCCGGAGTAGTTCGGTTTCGTTGCGGTCTTTCTTCCGTAGTCACCAGCTGTTGCATCGGTTTATGCCTTCGGTCTCCTCATCTACATCATCGTCTTCCGGATCGAACAACCGGAACTTTGATTAAGTCACCGGTACGAGGTTTTCTCCAGTCCATTTGTATTGCATCGCCTTCTACACAATCGCGTGCTTGTACTATCTTCTGGGATCCCACACACGGTAGCCATTGTGCGTGTATCCCACCCTTCCCAGGGCTTTACAACCATATTTACGGTGCTTCTGCGGTATGTACATAGGACAACTGAAAACCCAAAGCTTGCTGACGTTCGGCTTCCGGCCACCCCAGAGCTCAAACGGTGTCACGTTTGCATCCAGCTCACTCGAAGGACTACGGTTAACTAGTGGTTAATCACTCCGCTCTGAAGCGGGGTTTGAGGAACCGTCCACTTGACGTGGATGCCCTTTCCTTTGCAGAAACGCTCGCACTCTTTGCTCCTATATTCTCCGTCGTTATCACAGCGGAGGCGACACACCCGCTGCTCATACTTCGTCGTCACACAAGGCTCATACTGCTGAAAACACTCGTAAACTTCGTCTTTCATCGCGATTAAGAACGTCTTGGTAAAATGACTCCAGTCTTCAATAAAGGTGATGAAATATTTCTCCCGTCCAGGCCAACCGGCGTCACTGACCCGCACACGTCGAAGTGTATCAACACCAACACTCGCGACGAACGTTTCGTGTCACCACAGACAGACGTTGAGGCAAGAACAACGTTAATCGATAAATTTGTGTAAATTTTCAAATCGCTTGCAAGCTAGCGTTAGCAATCGCTTGTACACTAACAACGCTTCATAGCTTACTTAGTCGAGGTGCCCACTGATGTGGTGAAGTCCCGGTCTTTGTATTCAAGTGGCCGAACCAACCGAACCGAGATCTATCCAAATTCCCCCACAGGACATAAATGGTTCACTCGCGCCGCGCTTGTCCGTGAAGGAATCCAATCGATACAGTTTTCCATACCGGGAGTCACACGCGATGGGCTCCGATCCATCATGGATCCACACTTTCCCATTTTGGTACGTCACTTTCTTCCCGAGCTGATCAACCCTTGTTACGGATGAGAGGTTGCACCGCAACTGAGGCACATCTAGTACATTGCTTTCAAACATTCAGTGTATTTCAGAGCAGTCTTGGTAAAAGTCATGCTCATTAGATTCAAAAGCGTGGATTTTCAGGCAACATAACATTGACTACCTATAAGTTTCATGCGAAAATCAAATGATAACTCATGACAACAAACGTAACCAGAAGAATGAACGGTCCATTTTCCAAATGCTTTGATATTCATTTATGTAAACAAGTTCATTTTCAAAACGAATTTCAAAATATCAGAAATGAAATTCAATCAACCACAATGAATATCAATTACCCGTCAGGATCAGAAAAATGCAAGGGTAGCCCGCCCAGGCTATTCTTGCACAAAATTGCTAGCATCTATTCCTCTGGGACGATGATGACGGCCCTGGTTGTTCCATGCTTGGATTAGGATTCATAATCACTTAATAATAAAAAATCATCACAAGAGATGATATTCAGATTTGATCAAATGAAATTCATTCTTACCGATTGATAATCAAAACAACAGTGACAGCAGATTTTTGACCCGCACATAGAGCCGACTTCATTCATTGCAGCAAACAAAATTCAGTTGGCATAGAAGTGACAGCGGTAACCATGGAAACCGGAAAAGTAAACATCATCATTACACTGGGATAAAATCATTTTCACTTCTCATTGATATTTTATGAAAATTCAAGGCACTGTTTCAGAGTATTTACCTTACACAAGGCCCAACACTCTTATGTCATTTTCGGTCTGTTTGTATTAACTTCACTTTTTTGGCAGTTCAGGGAGCTTGGTTACAAGGTGTTATAATTTGAATTTATTTTATTGAATTTTATTTATTGAAAAATTTTATTGTTTTTTCCGGAGTCTGTACGATGTAGATTCAGGAAATGATGTAAACATAAGCACTGGTGTCCTGCAATTTACTTCAATCGTGATAAGTTTAGGCCGACGAAAAAGGAATAAATAAAAAAAAAGTGAAAGTCGTAATTTAAATCAAAACAAAACTTGGCGCGAAGTAAAAGGCGATACTGAAAAAATATTCAAAACAACGGTGAAAAGTAAAAGGCGAAACCTATGAAAACGTCAAACATAGACGAATAGTATAGGGCGATATAATTATTTCCACACTGAAAAAATATTTCACTTAGGTACAACTGGAAACACATGTAGATATTTTTCAATACTAAAATAAGTGACTTTTACATGGATATCACATAGAAAAAGAAATTCTACTTAACCAATTATTAACATTTCACTGGTCACTTGATTTTTCAGCATTTTTTACTTTCTGAAACACATGCAGGTTAAATGAATTTCTAGTGAATATTTTCCTCTGATTATGTGATTATTTTTTTTTTTTTGGTGCAAGGCTTGTGGGGCTAACATTGAAAATTGCGTAATCAAACAAATCAGCATTGACAGGCAAATATTGAAAATGAGCAAATTTTAATTAAAAACGAACGAATTTCTATCAGTATTACATATGAATCAGAAGCTAGCTTTGTTCCATGTCTGTATGCTAGATTTTATTTGAATTTATACGTCAATTTGTAAATTACGATTTGAAATTCTACTTGCAATATTAAATCATCAATCCCCTTTTGTTTAAATTCTGCATGTACACCCTTATCGCTTCGGATATATTGATGTAAACGATATGGGCTAAACGATTTGCTCACATACATTAGCACGTGCACTTTTTCCCCGAAACCTTGCAGCCTGACGCTTCATAACGCATGGCATAAAACACAGGCCTGGCAGTGGGAAACTAATCATTCTCTTTACTCGTTTGATTCAAAATGGAACTGCGAGTTTGACATCACAGGCACTGCTGAATAGGTGTAAAGGAGACAACTTCAGTATGTTAGATCAGTATTTAACTTGATATCGATCGTACACTCCCCGAAATAAACTTTTGATATTCATAAGATTGCACTACTCTGAAACACATTTTATCGTTATACCGACAATCAAGTCGTGTTCAGATGACTATTGCAATGAAATTACATAACAGAATGATCGAATTGAGCCCATTTGACTATGGTCATGATAACCACGACTATTCCGACTTTATGGTAAATGTTGGATCAATTATTTTAACGGTCGTTTACCACGATCATGCCCCCCCTTCGTAGACTTTTCTCCGTACATTTTTTTAAGCTTTTGTATGATGGAGCGTAGACTTTTGCCAAATCCCCCCCTCCCCCTAGAAAAGTCTACGTGGTTTATGCATAGCCCCTATACAGTACTGAGTCCACCTGAGATATTTGAGTCACTTTGGGTTGGACCTCGAAAAAAGTTGAGAGCGAACCTCATGAATGTGGATCTGGATTGTGATCTGGATCCGACCCGATTGAATAAAAAAAACGTTTTGACAGCTGCTTAGGGCGGACCTAGTGATCCTCAGAGTACAAAGATATGCGGAAGCGGCCATGTTGAGCCAAACGAGCATGTTTACTGTTTGCTGAAATGTTTCGATTGCTAAGTATTGAAATGGAGTTCAAATAAATGGTTTATATTTCTTACGCTTCAAAAGTCAAAAATGAATCATTCGTATTCTGCTGACCTCGTGGTGTAATAATAACATAATATTTGATAATGTTGCTTGTGTTGCTGAAATGAAAATTTGTCGGAATTTGTACAGAAGCCAATTTTTCATTTTAGTCAATTTCACTGAGGTGCCGGGTTGTCAGTATTTTGAAGAGAATTCTGCTCCAGTGTCTAATTCTGCCTGTTTGTTTGGATTGCACATTCCCTCATAGCCGTTCAATAATGAAATCGCTAAGTCTGAAGTCAACATTAGGAATCACCTAGACACTCATGCAAGTCTGCAATAGTAATCATCAGAGTATTCGGAAAGTTACTAGTCGTCCATACGACAGTTTCCGACCAACCCGCTTGCAGCCTTGTCTCGATTTTGTAATGTACATATGCGGTGATACATTGGTGTACACCAACAATATTCAAGACGTAGCTTATGTTGACGCAATTCAATGATTCACCTCCGCGGTTTGTGCAAAACTTTGCAATACACATCATAGTTGATAATTTATATAAACAAATTACTTTTACGTGATAAATGTAAACAATAAAAGCTGGCAACGACGAAGTCACGCACAAAGCTGTAACATTTTACTTTGCGGAAGTGTTAGCAGCTTGTATAAACAAAACGAACACCGTTGCCAAATCATTGGATTGAATTTCCGCATATCTCTGTACTGTACTGTACTGTTCCGCACTGACAATAACCGAAAACGACATTACCGTTCTCGAATGCGTCGCCAAAATCGTTTCTTCATTTTTCGCAACGGCGATATCCTCTGGGGATTCCAAAAAGCTCCTGTTTGTTGAAAAGCCAAATGTTCCGAATAGCCGAAATCGATGAACCACTGCAACCGACTGGACTCATCTGGCGAGACGCCACCATTGCCTACTGCCACAAAACAAACACTAGCTACCTTAGCGAGATACGCTCTACCGATTTCTAAAAAACGAAAAAAAATCTGCGTCGCGTTCTGCAAATCATTGGTAACATTTGCATTTAAAAACAATGGACAAAAAATGCCGACTTTTCATGGGTTTACCTTCACCCGCACTGACGCAATTTCCCATGCAGCATCAATCATAGTAACCCATGAGTCAACAGACAACATTTGACAGCTCTATCAGTCGAACTCTAAACGTGATGGCAGGAACAGTGCAGCAACTCCGCTCAGAAGTGTGCGCGTTCAAAGAACGGCACCCGGCCATGTTGAAAACGGACATCATGCGGCACTTTGCTGACGCCGGATACGCCCGTTCCGATTTAACCGGCGATTCGCGACGTGGCGGTGGTGAAGGACGACTAGACCTATCTCAACCTGGATGGGAACGACTGGCAGTGAAGTTCATTTCACACACCAAGTTCCCCAAGAAGGTGCCGCTGTGGCTGACAATCAGCGAGAAGCGGATGTCAAAGCCGCTCTCCTTTCGCCCTGGACTGACCGTGAAACGGGGAAATTTATTGTACGAAATGCATGCCGGTAGTAGCGTCGTTCATCCAGAAATATCATAAGGGCGAAGACGCGGTGTTCTGGCCGGATCTGGCGTCGGCCCACGATTGAAGCGATCGTTGGAGGAGATGAAGCGGCTGAATATCGATGTGGTATCCAAGTCGGCGAACCCGCCCAACGTCTCCCAGCTGCGTCCCATCGAGAATTTCTGGGCCAACCTGAAGCATAAGATCTACTCCAACAATTTTGTCGCAAAAACTGAGGAGGAATTGATAAATAAAACGGAGAAAGAACTTAGAAACATGCCTACACGCATGTTTTCGTCCGCCATGGCGAATGTTCCGGTTAACTGCTGGAAGGCCGCTCGCAAGGGTGTAGATTTTTTTTACAAGTAAGCTTAAATAATTACCTTTCATGGGAAATTTATCAAAAGCAATTATCTGTCTCATTAATTCTGTCACGTTCATTTTTTTAATGCAAACGTTAGAATGTTGTAAAAAAACTGCTCCATAATATGATCAATTGACCGCGTCCCCTCTGGGGATGCTCTTGTGAGAAAACCCGTTCCGTACATAATGTGCCATAGTGTAACAACTTCCTTTCGTTTTCCCTTTTCAGGTCGGTGACAGTGCCGTGTTCCTCTCTACCGGTCGACCGGATCGTCCCTACATCGGTCACATCGAGTCCATGTGGGAAACCTCCACCAACAACATGGTGGTCCGCGTCAAATGGTTCTACCACCCGGAAGAAACCGAAGGATGTCCCAATCTGAAGTATCCGGTAAGTCAAAACATCTTCTGAAATGTGGAACTTTTCTCACGATCGTTTCTCCAACCCTCTCAGGGTGCCCTCTTCCAATCGCCGCACGAGGACGAGAACGACGTCCAGACAATCTCGCACAAGTGCGAAGTGCTCGCCCTCAAGGAGTACATCGCCAAGTTCGGTGCGGATCCGAAGCAGTACAGTGCCATCTACGATAACAACGATACGTACTACCTGGCCGGGTACTACGATCCGACGGTGACTACGATCAAGATGCAACCGGAAATCGAGATCCTGCCGGGCGAGGAGAAGTGGGTTGGGGCGAATTAGGTTTGGCAATTTGGAGAGGTTGTGCAATTTTTTCGTTACTGTAACAAATGACTGCTCCTTGCGAGGTTTGGCAATAGAAATGCGTCGGCAGTGCCGATTGTTTGTTGTGAAATTTATGTTTTCTGTAAATAATTGCTTGAAAATTATTATCGCTGTTGTTAGAAATAGTTCCAAGACTTGGAAAATCGCTAGCATTAAGGTTCACAGTGATCGGATGCGCTTGAGAAGGTCTCCGTGTGAACGGATTATCATACTGAGAAATGGTGTCACTTTATAAAAGTGTTAACGCTAAGTTAGTTTAAATTACACTAAGACAAACCTTTGAGATTCGACGTAGAACTGTAAATATAATAGTTAACCTTTCACATTGATGTTAATATTCGCTTATTTGACTAACAAATACAATATCAGTACGGTAAACAGAAGAGAAATAATATATTTTTCTACGTGGAGAGATTTTTATGCTTATTGTGGATATATATTACTACTGAGTCAGTCAAATTCAAAAAAGAGCTTTTTGGAAGGAAATTTGATATACCTCTGCTATACATTGTAATCAGTAAACGAAGCAACAAAAACTGACATTTTGGAGTGATACTAGAGAACTACAAAATTAACGCAACAAATTTAAAAACAAAATAAAGGTCTGCCATTCTTTCCGGTGATTTCGATTTTCTCAGATGTACAGCAGGGGTGAGGAAAAAAAATTCAAAAACATCCCTTTTTGGCAAAGAAAAAAAGAAGCAAAAAATAACTGCAATACACGCGGAACGGTTACAAACTTAACCTTCACTTAATAGAGTCCGTTCAATTTGATCTCTTAATTAAATACAAGCCAGCATATAATTGGTACAATGAAATCATTTTGTTCTTAAGTATTAAATAACAATTGTTGATGAATCTATAGACAGCAAAATAGCATAACAATCTGCACTACTGCAAAGAGCAACCGATAGCAAGGGCTAATTTATTCAATCTCACCATAATCAGCAAAAGAAGGAAAACAATCCGTAGAAATCTACACTCACAGTTGATTGATTTAAGACATAAAGAATTTGACAAACGAAACCCAGTGGCAAAAAAAAACTTCTACCGTCGATTTATCTTTAGTCGGTGTACATATTTTAGAAATTAAATTTGATGTAATTTATTCCCACATCTCCGGAAGAAGTAAACGCAACGAGCTTCATATCTGCTATGCTACAAGTCTAGCCCGTAAAATAAACAATTGGAAAAGAGGAAACGCAGTACTATGGCACTACTAATCATCCTTCATTGAATATTATACATGGTCTGTGTTACGTTGAGTTGAACATGTTTTTCTAGCGCTAAGTTAAGGTGTACATTAATTTATGCAATTTTTTACCGCCCTACTGCTGCAACGATTATTATCTACTCTCGTAGCTGTGTAGTGGAACCTATAAAGAAAAAACTGAAATTAATATCGGAAATCAAAAAAAAATCTGTACGACAGCGAGTGGTTAATTGAGGTTGAGAGGCAGAGAACGATAGAAAGAGATAGAGAGAAAGAGCATTTACTAATGAGGTATGTGAGGGTCTCTGGCAGAAAGAACGGTGCATTAGAATGCAATGTGAGTGCTTAGTCTTTAGGAGGTATGATTTATCCCGTGATTGTATGTGTAACGTAGAAGTAATAAAAATCATTCTAAAAATTGGATTTGCGACGAGTTATTTCCTGTAATTTCTGATGACTACTCCCTATAATGAATGGTAATTCTCGTTTTTAACATCTAGACTTAACTATTTCGTTCTAAAGGGTGATACGGTCAAAATTTGGTCAAGGGAAAACGCGTGTAAATCGGTGAAATCGTTTATTTAAAAAATCAAATTAAATTTCTTTTTCAAGTTCAATTAGTATAAAATTCAGGAAAAATATTCTGTTAGGCTTCCGCTTTTCCAAATCCGAATTGCCGGGCCTTACGCTTGACCCCTGCCATCAGATTTTGTACAGCCACCTTGTCCACCTTCTTCGCCGCAGAAAACCAGTTTGCCTTGAACTGCTGCTCGTCCTTAGCAGTTTTTTTTGTCTTCTTTAGGTTCCGCTTGACAATAGCCCAGTATTTCTCAATTGGGCGGAGCTCTGGCGTGTTGGGAGGGTTCTTGTCCTTGGGAACCACCTGCACGTTGTTGGCGGCGTACCACTCCGTGGCCTTTTTACCGTAATGGCAAGATGCCACATCCGGCCAAAACAGTACGGAACAACCGTGTTTCTTCAGGAAAGGCAGCAGACGTTTATCCAAACACTCTTTCACGTAAATTTCTTGGTTGACAGTCCCGGAAGCTATGAAAATGCTGCTTTTCAAGCCACAGGTACAGATGGCTTGCCAAACCAGATATTTCTTTGCGAACTTTGACAGTTTCGTGTGCTTGAAAATATCTGCTACCTTTACCCTTCCTTTTGCCGTATAAAACTCCTGTCCCGGAAGCTGCTTGTAGTCGGCTTTGACGTAGGTTTCGTCGTCCATTACCACGCAGTCAAACTTCGTCAGCTTCGTCGTGTACAGCCTCCGGGATCGCGCTTTGGCCGTCGTATTTTGTTTGTCATCGCGATTTGGAGTCACTACCTTCTTGTAAGTCGATAGTCCGGCTCGTTTTTTGGCTCGATGCACGGTTGTAGACGATACACCCAGCTTATTTGCGGCATCTCGGAGAGATAGGTTAGGGTTTCGCTTGAAACTACCGGCAACTCTCTTTGTCGTCTCAGCGGCTTCCGGTTTTCGATTTCCCCCCGATCCAGACTTCCTGGCTGTCGACAAACGTTCCCCAAACACTTTAATTACATTTGTAACGGTTAATTTGGCAACTTTTAGCGATTTTGCCAACTTTGCGTGCGAGTAGCTCGGATTTTCGCGATGCGCGAGCAAAATTTTGATACGCTGCTCTTCTTGCTTGGACGGCATTTTGACAACTGAAGAGTGAATTCCAAAATCAAAATAGGAGCAACATTCTACACACACACACCTTCAAAATGAGGGGTGTTCAGGTTTTTTAAATGCAAAATTGAAAGAAATACGTCAAGTTGATATTGACCAAATTTTTACCGTATCGCCCTTTACTGTGCTAGCCGCTTTTTTTTCTCCTCGCTTTGGCGCAGATCGTTTGATCCATAACAGCCAAGTCTTGTGTTATGAAAGCTTAAGACGTCTTTTATGTTTTAATTTGACCGATGCGTTGAAATTCTTATTATTTCAATGCCGAGTTGTTACTCGTTTTATATGAATCAAAGTTATTTATTTTGTGCATATCGTGTTATCTCGAATATTGATTCCGGTCGGTCCAAAGAATCCAGCGATGTTCTTTAATTGTTTGACATTAGTGCCCGTTAGAATTTCAAGCAGTTCTTCTCTTTGTTCCAAAATTGGAAATTTCCTACGAATAGTGTCAAATTTTGGACAATAGTATAAAATGTTCATGATATTTTCAGTGACATGTTCCATCTGTTGAGTCTGTCTTTAGTCGCTAAATGTCCTGTTCTCAGGCGATTTATGATAATTGTATCATTAGTAGCACAGAGAACAGACATCCAGGCTCGAACGTTTTTTCCCCAATTTACTGTGTAAACTTTTAAAAGCAAACCGTTGGAAAAACAACGCCGCCTAGTCCAGGTTTCACCAAACTAAAATTGACAGACTATCAAATCTCGAGGCGGACAAGTGGCGCCTTCAATATACGATTCACCAAAACTAACGGAAACGAGCTGTAATTTTAAAGTGGCAGTTACAGAAGTTTACACACGAAGGGCAGTCCAGCTTGGATGTCTGTTCTCTGTGTTAGTAGTTAATTCTACACACTTAGATTTTTTACAGAAATCTGTAAAGTTTTACCGAATTCTCAACAGCTGAACGTTCGGTAATCCGATTTAACGGCTTTCGGTTAAAATTTACAGTTACAATTACCGGATTTCGGTTAAATTTTACCGTAATCCGGTAAATCGGATTACCGAACGTTCAGCTATTGAGAATTCGGTAAAATTTTACAGATTTCTGTAAAATAATCTCAGGGTGGCCACAGAACCGGGAAAACCGGGAATTAACCGGGAATTCTAAAAATCCGGGAGAAACCGGGAAAAACCGGAAATTTATGTTCACATGATTGTTCATAATTTAGATTGTGTGTTATTATCACCGAGCTCTAGGTATTCCTTTCTGAGCGTGTTCATCTATAACGATCTGTGAAATTGATTTACCTTCTATAAATATCCTGCACAGAAACAAATCTTGTAGTAGAAACTAAAATTTTACCCGACTACGCCTATCTTTAAACTACCATGAAATTTCAGTCAAATTTACTACGTTTATCTTCAAACCTTCATCGTTTGTGGTATATTTGACAGACCTCATGTTGATACCAACTCTACTATGGTTGACTTCAATAGGCATGGTAAAATCAAACGCATTTATAGTCAGGTGAAAATTGTTGGTGTTTGCGCTCTATTTAACCCTCGAAATGGTAGTCTCTACTGTGGTTTTTTGCGTGTGGATCATTCTTGTAAGTTTGTATCGACCAGAGTTGCCACAATATTTTTCGTTCCCATCTTTAATTTTAACCAAAATAATCTTTTATATCTGCGTTTAACAGTAGAAAATCTTGGCAAGAACCTTGCTTCAAACATTCGAATTTAGATGGTCTTATTCAGACTGTAGAAAGTTCGCAATGAGCTTCCTGAGCAAGATGAAAGCCAGTTTCCTATCTGCTTGTTTGAAACACAGCAGTTTTCTCCAACAAGTTTCCAAGTCATGATCTTCGATGGCCTGTATCTCATATTTTTCGTAAAAGTACGGATATTGTTTAGAAATTGAATTGAACTCCTTCAAGTGTACAGCTTCTTGGGTTCAACACACGATGCAGTTCCTGTTGACAACTGACTAGAACGATAGCCATTTGGTGGCAGATCGATGCAGAACGATGCTTCAAATCTAAGATATTTTGTATCATCTGGAATCCCTTGGATTATTTGAGGCTGCATGATAAGTAACTATAAATATCTTGCATCAACTGTTCCAGTGGCAGCTTTTTGAATTTATAGCTTGTACAAAGAACCAAAAAGTGGCAAGTACATTTGATAATTATCAAATGAGAACTGACACGTTTCAGTAGCTTTTTGATGGATTGGTCAGAACCCATCATTACCGATGCTCCATCTGATCGACAGCCAACAAGCCTTTTTTGTAATCGTGCCATCGATCTGGTATTGTACAACAATTGCACAATATATATTGAAATGGAGTTTTCATAAGGGCACATTGGGTCGCAATCATAAACAATGGCTCCTACCGCAAATTTCTCGAGAATGCTAACCTAATCATAGGAAATTACCACGATGATTGTACAGAAGCGGAATTCCCTTTAGAATAGAAGTTGTAGTTTACTTGAGTGAGTTTGCATTTTCAAGAAATTAGTGGAAGAAGCCATTGTTTACGTTTGCGACATTGGCCCTTATGAAAATTCCCTGTCCGTATATAGGTTTTCGCACGGCAATATGATATTAAAGATAACCAAAAATCACTTTCAAAATATTATGCTTCGAATAACAATAATAAATATCGAGAACATTCTTCTATTCGGCATGAATGCATGAAGATATTTCTGAATTAGAAGAACAATATTTTTATAGAAATCCATGTAGGAAACTCGGAATACTCGAAGAAATGTTTAGAGATTTATATCTAAGAATCCTTGCAAACATTCTAGACAAAACTTATAAATAATTCTACAAATCCCCTTGCAGAATATTTAACGTGAAGAATTGAATACACGAGATAATGAAATTCGTGCAAACAAAATTTCTTAAATTTCTTCAATAAATCAAGGTTTTTCCAAGAATTATTTCAGCAATTACCTTATAGTTTTTAGTTGTTTCAGGTGTCTTCCTGGGATTCCTTTACAATCACAAAACTTCATAAGTTCAGGGATTCCACCATAAATGTCATCACAAGAAAGTTTAACAGAACAGCCAATGAACTGCCAGAAGAAACTGCTGAAAGAATCGCTGGAGGAATGGCTACAAACTCCTGAAGAATACCTATAGAAACGCCAGAAGGAATTTCTCAAGTAATGGCTGAGAACTTTTCAAAAAATCTTTGGGAAAAGTTTCTTAAAAAAATTATAAAGAAATCATTTGACGGTACACACACAAACTGACTTTCAGACTGTCATCTGTTTTCAGACTATCATCTAAATTATTTTCTTTAGCTTCATGGGCCTAGCTGAAAGCAGAATTTGTAAATAGTTGGGTCCTAAAATGTCGTCATTTTTATATTACAAAAATTCATTCAAAATTGTTTGCTTAGAGTAGGGTAGATGTACCAATTATAGCTATAGTACCAGTTATGGCTATAGAAAAGGCATTTTACGATTTTTTTTTCGAATAATCTTGGTATAATCAATCAGATAAAGGACACTATGTATTCTCTGATATTAATTACACGTTAATTACTGAAGAAAATATATAATTGCATTAAAATCTTTTCAAAACATGCTTGGAAATATGCACCTACATGTGCAACAAGTTTTTGTTAACAAATTGCTAAGAAACAGTCAACTAAAGTTTTGATTTGTTACTGTAGATTAAACATTTTGTAACATTTTTTTATGCAAAGTAGTCGTGGCCATGTTGAATTTTTATGATATTACCTCTAATAACTATAGGGAACCACGTTCTGAACCCCTGTAGATTTGGGCACCACTGCCTTGAAACAGTGTTCACAAAACGTGTCCCTGGGTCGTATTACGACGATGATCTTCGGAAAAACTTCAACCTCTTAGGTGGACTGTCAACCTACTTACCATGCGTTTTCAGTGACGGATGAATAACCTAAAATATTTACATTCAATCAAACAAATAATTTTACAAAGCTTGATTTGTGAGGACCATTCATTTTTAAATAATTTATTTTAATTTTCTAGGTGTAGATTTGATGGGTGTGTGTGTGTGTGTGTGTGTGTGTGTGTGTGTGTGTGTGTGTGTGTGTGTGTGTGTGTGTGAAAACATAGTTTTAGTACTTGCGCATTTTTCATATTCTTCACTGTAGACGATCGTTGCGGCCGATGCGATGCTCGTTGGTCGACATTGATGACACCGGGCGGGATAGACCACGTCGGGATGGTCAGCGGGAAAACAGGAACGGACACAGCCAGCGAGGGGTACCATACGAGATGGCTTTCGTCGGTTGGTGAATTTCACCACAGAGAACAGACGTTCATCTTCGCTCCGCTACTTGTGTAAAACTTTAAACCGGCATTTCAAATGTATGTCGTTATGCTCCTGGTAGGTGGCGCTGCAGTTATGCGATAACTGTCATCTCAATGTTTATCAATAAAAAGCCTGGCACGAAACCTGAACAATTTTGTTTGGTTTTCTCTACACTTGCTTTTTATACCGGCTGCCCATATTTACTTTTACACACGTTTTTCAAGAAAAGGTATATGGACATCAATGTCTGTTCTCTGATATTTCACTACGGACAGGGTGTCCGGCAATTTAGCGATTAGGCCGGTGTAACGGATGGCCTGAAGATTCGCTAGGTGGAACCGGGGAACGACACAAAAGCACTTTGTTCACTGACCGAGTGGGCACACAATAGTTTTGGAGCCCATGTGGCTTACTTATTGCACTCGCACAGCACGACAATAGGTTTTTTTTCCCTTGTCTTCACTTTTCCTTAGCGTGGTCACAAATAGCGAAGTGACGAACGCTACCGCGGTCTACGGTCTTCCCGGTCGAATCACCAAATTACAAGAGGTTGGCACAATGGCCCGCCGACCCTTATATATCACCTTCAAAACAATATATCGCTCATTTCATATCCGTTCCATTGGTCCTTACATCCACCCGGTGTGATGATGTTGTATACACAATAGCTGATGACACTTCTCCGATGATGGAACGAGGGGTACACACTTAGAAAATTTTACAGTATTCGGTAATTTTTTACCGAATTTTCAACAGCTGAACAGTTCGGTAATCCGATTTAACGGACCTCGGTAAAATTTGACAAGTTCCGGTAATTTTTGTACCGGAATACTGTAAAATTTCACCGAAATCCGGTAAATCGGATTACCGAACGTTCAGCTGTTGAAAGTTCGGTAAAAAATTACCGAATACTGTAAAATTTTCTAAGTGTGTAACAAAGAATGGATTGGTGCCTTTTTTTTAATTTGAATTTCTTGCGTGCAAGTTCATGTATTAAATTTATGGATTTAATTTATATTGTATTTACTATAGACACTGTATATAGACCGGACAACGCAAAATCATACAATCTGCCAACCCTGAAATATGTCATAAATTTGAGCTATTGATCTGGCACCACTTGTATTTGTACAAACTTGAAGTAAACAGCGCAATTGGCTAAAAAAAAGATTCGGTTTCGATGTTGGTAGTTTGTTTTGATTCCGTTCGAAGATATTCATTAAAAAGCATAGTGAAAAGTGCCGTGAAAAAAATGAATTGTTTGGAGCGAAATTGTGGCAATAACTCGCGATGTGAAGTGAATTCTGTGGATTTCTTCCGGTTCCAAAAGAAAGATAATATAAGGCAATAAATAATACACCGAAAATACTTACATTTACTGAATATGGAAGTAGAAAATCCCTTATATGTTCATAATAGGCCTTTGTCATAACAATACTCGCTCCTTTAAAGTGAATCAAAAGTTGACAGTCCGTTTGGCTGCATTTTTTGACAGGTCGTTTGACTGCATAAGACAATTGTTGTCCGGTCTATATACAGTGTCTATAGTATTTACATCTTATTTTATTCTGTTTGAATTATATTATGCAAAATAAAAACAAAAGCATATAACAAAATTAATAATAGAAAAAAACATAATAATAATAATAATGACACCAATCGGGACTTATAAATACAAAACTAATGTTATCTCAAACGCATAATTAAAACGGAGCACAAACATTAATTTAGTATCTAAACATTTACTGACAATATTTCATAAATAACACGAATGAGATTTAAACAAAATCAAGCTGACAACACTGAAAACGATGGTTTCATTGTAACCTAAAATCGGTTGGTTACACCTGAAAACGTTTTGTTTTTACAAAAAAATATGATTCTTAAGTATGACTATAATTGGAACATTTTCACTTCGGTGTACCAATTATCGCTACAGGCGAAACTACACGCAGCAACCCGTTCATTTTAGCTATAGTGCAATGTTTACATCGGCGGTTTTTCAGTTTTCAGTTGATTTCACGTGATTTCTGCTGTTATTCGAGCTTTCAAATCTCAGGTAATAATAACTATTGAACTTTCTGGGGTTAAAACATAATGATCTCTTTCCTAACTTGTAGAATACCGAAAACTTCGTTCTCAACACCTTACACTGAAGAGGCTATCGAATCATGCCTCCAAACTATAAAGGGCGGCAAATCAATTTATGCAGGATTTAAGGAGTTCGGGATACCGATTTCCACCATCCGGTACAGGCTTAGCGGCAAGTGGCATCAAAAAGCCAAACCTGGACCGCACTCAGTGTTAACGCCAGAAGAAGAGAAGCAGATTGTCGATTGGCTTGGTGGGATGCAAGACCGCGGCTTTCCTGTTACGCGTGAAGCGTTAATGTACAAAGTTAACGAATTTCTAACGGAAATCTCACGCGAAAACCCGTTTAAAAACAATCAGCCAGGTATTTTTGTATAATAAGATCAATGAACTCTGAAATAATGAACTTTCTATGATGTAGGACGAAAATGGTTCAAGGGTTTCATGCGGCGTAACCCAGGATTTTCCCTACGAACACCGGAGAAAGTAACAACGGCAAGCGGGAGAGTTACCGAAACTGACCTTCGAGGTTGGCTCGAGACAGTGGCCAGCTGGTTGATGAAGAACAATCTTCTTGGCGTGCTGGATGATCCGAAACGTGTTTACAACGGTGATGAAACATCGTTTTACCTTCACCCTAGTACGAAGGAGGTAATTGCACGCACTGGCTCACGTAACGTGTACGAAATTGAACAGGCGGGTGGGAAACAAAATGCAACTTTTTTGTTCTTGCTTGTCGTTTGCTCAATATCGCCAACTAACACCAAATTATAGTTTTTGAAATGTTCAATAAATCACGTCTGTTTATCTGTGTCACAATAGTAAATAATAAATTTATATATAATTCTTATTTACCATTCAATAAAGCTATTCTCAACAGTCTATTTCACTATAACCATAATAGGAACACATGTATGACGAACAAAGGAACCATATGGCTATAATAGGAACCCGGAATAAGCATATTTATTTATATTATAATTTAGTTAGGTTCATTAATTCGTGAAATTTGATAAGCTTATCTTAACAATAAGACATTAAGCCTCAGTTTTTAGTATAGTATACGTAGTATCACTAAAACATGCGTACAACGATGACAAATATATGACCGGAAGCGACAAACTATAGCCATAATTGGTACATCCACCCTAATTGTTTTCTATCCGTAACTCTAATTCATTACTACATAAGCCGCGCATTAACCCGGGAATTTTTTAACATTTGGTCCGAATAAACCGGGAATTTGAAAATAAAAATTGAGTGGTCACCCTGATAAGACGATTCGCCTAAATGTATACATAATCAAGAAACGATACTTTTAAGCCAATTACGACTAAGTTTTGCAAACTGGACACCTTGACGCACAATTGCCACAAGCTCTAAGGAAGCCCCTAGTCCACTCAACGCAGTCGAACCCTGCCTGCCAGCGACCAGCAGCCGTCCCGGTCCTGTGTTTGAGTTGAGAGACGGGGATTGCCGGACCTCTACTTCAGACAAGTACATTGCTTTTTCGAAAAACTCCTTTCCTGAATCGATTGTTGTTTCCAGTCCATCTCCAACAAGACAGCCTCAATCTATCTCTACAAACCGAACTTTAAGACAATCGAGATCGAACGTTGCAAACAATAAGAAAGTGAAACGCCATTATCAAGACCTTACGATTTACAACCAAAATATCGGGGAATTGAATCGACTGGCACTATCGGATCACTGGTATGGGAAGGTCCATTAATTATGTCACGCAGTAAGGGGGGAGGGGGGTTTGAAAAACGTGATGATCCATGCAAAAAAATTAAAGGTCCATACAAAAAACATGACAAGGGGGGTAGGGGGGGTTGTAAAAAGTCATTTTTGCGTGACGTAATTAATGGACGTTCCCTATGATCTGATTGTACTAACCGAAACTTGGCTTGATTCCCGAACGTCCTCCCCTCAAGCGTTCGAGAGTGAGTATGAGGTCTTTCGTTGCGACCGAAATTCGAGTAATAGCCGTAAGTCTACTGGAAGAGGTGTTCTTGTGGCAGTTCGATCCAACTTGAAGGCAAGAGTCATAGAAAGTGAGGTGTGGAACAAGTCTGGGTCGCCGTCAATCTGAGTGATCGCACATTGTACCTATGTGCAGTATATATTGCACCTGACCGGGTTCGCGACAACGATCTAATCGAAACCCATTGCGGGTCCGTTTTCGCGATAATGGAGAATGCAACTCCTGTTGACGAGATGATCGTCCTTGGCAACTTCTAGCAGGTATATCGTGGAAACCGTCTCACAGCGGTTTTCTCTATCCAGACCCAATACGCTTTGTATTTCACACAGGATCAGTTAGTCTTTTCGATAGCTATAGTGCAGCCACGCTTCATTCATCTCTACGGCTACTTCTCCACTAGTAAAACTGGCTTCTCACCACCCTCCTTTGATTGACGCCGTGGAAGGGAACCATGTTCGAGACTTCTGCTACTGCGTCATACGATTTCCGGAAAGCTGATCACCGTAGTATCGGCGTGCTGTTTAACATAGCCTGGGAGAGTATACTTGATCCTGAATCAACGATTCCGCTGTGCAAACTTCTTCACACGTCTTGGCATGTGTCATTGAATGTCAAACGGTGAAGTCGCTTCATCAGGGATGCCAGATATACAGACATGTCTGTATTTGTAGACATTTCTA
>JASCZW010015134.1:0-21253 GCA_034211315.2 Aedes japonicus | reverse complement strand
CATTTGTCCCAACGGTCCAATCAACGGTAGAAAATTACAGAAAAGAGTGCATCAAAAAACGGTTTCTACCCATCTATTGAAAGCATACGTATTCTCTCTCTCCATTCTAGCATCTGATCACTACACTTCTGCTATGTTGGAGATGCTCAAAAGGAGAAAACCAATTTTGTTGAAAAATGCCAGAATCACGTTTACTGCTCTGTACTGCGTCCTCATCGAAAGATAGTGGGCAATAATTAAGCGGAATCTCAAGAAAGATAGAAAAGAAGCAAGATCTGTTACAAGACAATTCCGACTGTAGCACAACGAAAAAGTTACGGAGAGAGTAGTGCAGAATCTAATGGAAGAGGAAATTCCTGAGCGTTCTTCAGAAATTAGAAGTAAATATTCAAATTCACGTGAATTCTCCCATATGGTAGTTGATTTCCATTTAAATGAAGAAAACTAATGAATTTGTTCCAAGATAAATATCTTTCTTTGAGAAACAGGTGTCCAATTTCTATAATTAACAGTACTGAGACAGTTCAACTTCAGCGGTGTCGTTCAAAAAGTCAGATTTCATTTATTAAACTTTTCGGTTTTATTTTCGTCGTTTCCACCTGAAATCTTCCATTATGTAACCCTCGGCGTCGGTGTCATCCATCACAAAACGTACTATTTTTCTGGTACGGATATCAACGTGCTGCAGAATTTCACCATGGATAGGGGGTGGACTACATCTGCGAAAATCTGTTAAATTAATGCCACAAAAATTACCACTGAATTTAAAATTAATTAAAAAGGAAATTTATTAGGAAACTTTTTCTGACCTATTTTTAGCGGACGTCGAGTTGGTTCCACTCCCCATTGGGGGTTGGGATGAGAAATGGTTTGTTGGTTTCGGGGAGAGTTGTCTGCCTTAGCGATTATGGCGGCGGTGAAAGTTTTACAAGCCGCAGCGAGTGACTGGCTTTCATCGTTTGCGAACACTTGACCCGAGCATAATTTGAATTGGAATAGCGTGCATAGAACTGCCGCCGGTGTAATCGTTCTGTTAGTTTGTTTCAAGATAGTATTAGGTGCTAAGGTTTTTTTTCAAGTATGGTGCACATGTAGAAAAAGCCTATTAAGTGAGAATTCTTGTTTGCAGGTCTCGCTGAGTAAAATTGAATTGTGCTAGTTTCGTGCTGTGTCAGGCCGAGAAATAGTTCACTTGGCCCCACTCTAAATATTAGTTTTTAGTTCTTTCTCCTGTAACAACAAACACAGCTGAATTTTTTGTCTGAAAAGAGACGTAGCTTACATTACCTGAGTAATTAAATGGTGCTGTTTTATGCTGTGTCGTGGTCGAGAAATATTTCAGTTTGCCCCACTTCACTCTAAATATGAGTTTTTCAGTTTTTAACACTATAACGACAATCACGTATGTGAAGTCTGGAAAAAAATTGTGCTGGGTGCATGCTGAATGGCCCTTTCCGACCTGTTCAAAAAAGTGTATTGTTTGGTTTCAACAATCATTGGCATCACTGACTTCGGATTCATCGATATCGATATCTGCAATCAGCACGGCTGCATTCTCGGTGAAGTAAGACTGCATTCTTTACGTAAACTTTTCATTTTCTTGCGATGGATTGACACATCGGCGTTTCGATGTTGCTTTTATGTGAACCCTTTTCAGGTCGGACCACGCTAATGACATTTATGCATAATGTCCGTCAAATTGTCATCTGGTGAAGTTTTTCGCACAAGATGAAGCCTGGCATGCTTATAACGTTTGTGACACAACGTTATCCTGATTTTACTGGAACATTGTGTTTCTGAGTTCTTTGTTATGCGTGACAAAGTGGAGGTATTGCTGGATGAAGCTGCGGGAGAGGAAGTCATCGATCCTGATGAATCGGAGAAAGCTCGCAAGGGCAAGGCAGGAGAGTGAATCTAAGAAGGGGGGGGGACGGACGGAAAGGACAATCTGGCCATTGCTACCGATGTGGAGAACCGGTTCTACAACGTCAAAGCTGCGTTGATGGAAAGGCGTGTCAGAAAACCATCAGCGAGCTCTGGATCGTCAGTCATGACTGCCGGGGCAGTCACTTCCAGGGTGAAGCTTCCTGAAATAAAGCTTCTGACATTCGACGGCAAGCTACGAGACTAGGTGTCTTACCGAGACGCATTCAGCAGCCTGATTCACGACAATCAAGACCTCACCGACATGGACAGGTTTACATATCTTCGTTCGTCGCTAACCTGCGACGCTTTTGAAGAACATTAGCTCCGTCGAGGCTTGCTGCTGCCAATTACTTGGGGGCATGAACTGCACTTGAAGATCGATACCACACCCAAAAGCTCATCCCCAAAGCATACCTGGATGCCATCTACGGGATTAAGCCAATGCGGAAGGAGAGTTACGAATCGTTGAACCAGCTCATCAGTGATTCCGATAAGAACCTTCCGATGTTGTAGAAAATGGGACAGAACACTAACGGCTGGAGCACGATTCTTGTAAATATGATTTGCTCATGGTTGGATGGGGTCACGCTCCGATTTTGGGAATCATAGCACAATTCGAAGAAAGTACCCGTCCATCCAAACCTGATTACCTTTCTAAAGAATCATTGCGCGGCCCTTCAATCAATTGGATCGAGTCAACCCATCTCCGTCGATTTGAAGAAGCCAAAACTAAGTGTTAGCCATTCCTCAACGTCCATCGGTCGGTGTCGCTTTTGTTCCGAACCTTTTCATCCAATGTTTCATGCAAGCGGTTGCTGAAGCTAAAGATCTCGGAGCGGTACGATGCATTGCTGAGAAATGGCTTGTGTATGAACTGCTTATCGTCGTGTCACGTTGCTCGGAACTGCAGCATAGGTCCGTCAATTTTCGTTAGATGTGCAATCTTCGGAATCATTTTTATACGGTGATCCATGATCTTCTTCTAAGTGGACAACAACTTTACCCCGTGAATTTGTTTCGCAAACTTTTGAACAGCTATGTACTTACTTTTGTTCAACCCGACACGTGTTTTTAACAGCAAAGAATTTTCAAGGAGTTGTTAGGCCATCAGATGAATTTGAGATCGTTGATTAATTGAGGGCTATAAAAATATTATTTGATGATTTGTCTCTGCCATAAAAAGTACAACATGAATCCCACAAATCTGAGTTTATTGCTTGTAATGCTAACCTCAAATTCAGCCAGTCAATGTTTTTCTCATGAACTTTCCATGCGCATTTACACAGAGTCCAGTAATATGTTCATCGAAATTGCACATTTTTGGACACACTTGACTCACTGTCAACTCCTCTTGCTATCAGAAGCTGCTCTACTCGCTGCTTGTTGCGATGAAAGATGAGGTGAAGTTTCAAAATATTCTCGAGTACTTTTTCAAATGGACGTAAGTAACATTTGGACGAAAATGAGAAAATCAGCATTGAACGTTTTTGAATTTATTTTTATTCCTATTTGAAAACTGGACATGTTTATCCCAATTAAATTCCACTTAATAATTCATTGGTAAAAGATATTACATCACTGTTCTTTAAAATAACACTAGGAGTGAAAAATCCAGTTTCGTTTAGAAACATGTTTCTTACAACGGTCTGCAATAGAAAACGATAATACGTCATTTTGATAAGTCAGTATGATAGATGGCATGTTACTTGCGTCAAAATGATACGTCATTCTGCGAATGAGAATGTTGATACGTCGAAATGTTACGTCAAGTTGTCATTTTTCTCACAGATACGTCGAACTTATCAAAATGACGTATTAGTTTTTCAGCAACAAAAGGTTGTAAAAATATCTTTGCTTAAAAATCAATATTAACTAAAACAAATCTTAGTTTTTAACCTTGTGGTATAAAGTCTTTTACTAACGCGTCGTTAAGGGGCGTTCAAATGATATAACAATGATTCGCAAGTTACTTTTCAACACAAGCGGCCTATGTACATTATTCCCAAAAAGTGCAAAAGTGATTTTACACCGTTTTGAAAAAAGTTATATAAAACGTTCAGAAATAATCCAATCAGAAAGTTCAACAAGTATGGGCATATATACATGATTTTTTAATAACATGCCATGAACAACGCGTTTGTTAACATTTTGTTACTTACGTCCTTTTGAAAAAGTACTCGAGATATCTTTATTCAACATTTTGAATACCAACATTTTGCTGCCCGTCCAAACTACAGTTTGACTTAAAATGACAGTTTAAGACGAGCAGTCACAAATGCTATAATGATCGTCATGCTGACACACGAACTTATCACCGTAAAGATACTTTACATACAATAAAACAATTTGTCGTAGTATGCGCAGCGTTTTGCAGCTACTGGAATTTCCCGAGAAGCACGATGCTGCCTTTCCACGGAGATTTTTTTGGATGTCAGCCATTCAATTAAGCTGGTTCATTTTCACGCGGCTTTTACAAGTGGCTGTACCATAAAACTCGTTCTTAACGCAGTAAGGTATTATCCACGACATTAATACACACAACCAAAATGTCATGTAAATTTCTGTCCTATGAGACCGACACATACAAGCGTCTTTTTGCACATAAAAATGAATTGAATGAGATGAGAAAATAAATTTGCTTGAACACATTTTTCGTCGAATTGCGTATTTGTCAGTTTCAGGAGACATAATTTTATACGATATCTCTGATTACGTTCCCGATTTTTTACAAACATGAATTAAGTCTCGTGAAAAATTCATAATATCTAAGTGTTAGCCTTAAAGACACTAAAATACCTACAAATCGAGTAAAATTGGGTAAAATTAATATTTTTCCGACCTCGACACAGCGTGAAACCAGCACCATTCGATTTCCCAGACTTTTACTCATAAAATGCGCTGATTTACAAGCAAAAGATACAGTGGCGATTGTAGTTATAGCGCACACTTAGAAATTATGAATTTTATACGAGACGTAATTCATGTTTGTAAAAAGTCGGGGAACGTACACTGAAAATTTATTTTCGTTACATAGCTTTCTCTCGTTTCGTAAACATGGATTTTGTACATAGAACAAATGTTTCGTTATTGTATGAAACATTCATGTTGCTATTTGTCTGGTGAAGTGCTTTTATTACACCTTTTTGTATAATGCACGAAATGGATTTCGCGAAGACCAGCCAATCGCTGCTTCTTTATTATCATACTCCTTGCATGTTGGTTTTCTGCTGGGATGGACGGGAATAATTTATTTATCCCAAAATAAAATAAAAGCACTGTCTAGAGTTATAACATCATACTCATTCATCACGTATCTTCTTACAAGTCACCATGGCCTAGTGAGATCAACCACGGCTTCTGTATCAACGCTTTCCAAAAATACAAGATCGAATCCTATGTCAGAAACGTTAAAAAAAAAACTCTAGACAAACTCCACGTGGTTGCGTTTTTTGTTGTCAATTGCATTTTGAGTCGATAAAGTAGATATATCATTCTTGCAACCGCCAGAGAAACGTTTCTTTTTAATGAGAAACAAAATATTGTTATCGTACAATGCACGAATGTTCTTTCTGTTTCACAAATGCTTCGTGGTTTTTTCAGTTGCACGTGTGCCATTAATTACGAAGGAAGCTTCATAAATAGTACAACTCAGTTTCGTTGCAGAAAACAACAAATAGATTTGTTAGTTGTACCTTCGATTTCGTAATATATACTAAAATTAATTTTAGTGAAACTGAACACACGCAGTTCGATGAAAGATGTGTTTGATTGACATTATTTTCTCATCTCTTTCAACTCATTCCTATGCGCTAAAGGACACGCTTGCATGTGTCGGTCTCAGGGGACAGAAATTTACATGACATTTTGAGAGTGCGCGGTAAAAAATAAAAATCTCTTTGTTGGGGCAAAATGGGGTAAAACTTACCATTAACTAGGTCCAGAACAGCATGAAACAAGCACTATTTGATTTGTAACGGAAATTGTAGTTCTAGAGGTAAAAATCAAAAAACGTTATTTAGGATGAAATGGGGCCAAATAAACTGTTTCTTGGCCAAGGCACAGCATAAAACCAGTTCTATTCGATTCCTCAGTTGCACAGATAACACCTGAAAAACACACCGCCGAAGGGTGAAATAGGGCGAAATGAGCCACTTATCATGCCCTGTACAGGCTGAAAGTAGTGCCAATTAATTCATTGGCATTTTTTCCTGAACAAAAATATCAGTTAGTGTATCAAGCGGCTTTTAAAAAAGTTCGATCACAGCCTCGATTATGCCAACTGTGCATATGAAAATTAGCCATCTTAAAGAACTTCTTGTCCGCCATTTAAAGCCGATCAGACATTTATGCACAGTCAATAGATGTATTCAATTTGGGCGTATGTTGAAGCGATGGCCATGATGGATCATGTCACCCAAGTGTTGATTCTTTGACACCTTCCACCATCAACGCGTGGGCTCCAATGGCAGAGGACTTTGTTATGAAGGTGTTCTCTCGATATCACAATCGCGTGGAGAGACTAATTGAGAGTAAAGATGGATATATCCAGTAATTATTTTTAAATTTTCTAGAATAGGTATATGCTAAAATGAATAGAATGGGTTTTCACTTAAAAAAAAAAATTTGAGCCTGGATGGAAGATTTTTGTTTGAGTTTTTGTAAGATTTTTTGAAAGACACAATTTTGAAAGGCTCAATATTTGAATTTATGCTCAAAACTCAAAGGCCAAATTATATTAAAAAAATATTCAGTGTCATGTACATCTCAGTATTTTCCAAAAAAAATAAAATTGAGAATTTTTCGTTGCTAATGGGCTGAAGATTGCTGCCACATATCTCACGGCCTCAGCAGATGAAATTAACTTCAACTAATTAAACCACTTACAGCATCTCCTTACCCTTCTTGGCGCATTGTGTTCTAGCGGTAACCGCCGTACCGAGAGGAGAGGTACAGGGCAAGTTGCCATAGATCTCCCAGGGACGATTTCCCATTTCCCATAAAGCACACCGATGCAGTAACGGAGCTTCGAAACCGGAAAGCACTAAACGGGAAGATGCGCTGCTTCTTATTTATTTAATTAGTTTAATGGTCACCTGCAAAGTGCACCTAGCATTTCCAGACATTCCGGAGAATAAATTGCTCACCAACTCGTTCATTGTAAGTACGTAGGTATACGGAGCCACGCAGCAGCTGCAGAAGCGTCAAGCTGGCTGGGATATTTTTTCCTGCCTTGAAAGTGGATAATTGGACTGCAGGGATAGTGTTTTTTGTTTGTGTGGTACGCGTTCGTTGATTGGTTGGAGCACTGAATAGGAAGAAAAGCGTCGGTCATTAGATTGTGGCTTGCTATCTTTCCGATGCAAACCTTCTCCATTGGCTAGTTAACCACAGAACGCTTTGCATACATATACAATGGTTCTGGAGATCTTAGGATTACGAGGTAAACCGTTGCTTATCGTGACTCATTTTATCTGGATTGCTTTAAAATTAAATTGCATTGTTCCGAAGTTTGTTCCGTAGAGTTTGCTTCCCTTCTGATATGAAAGCCATATTTATTCCCTAGTAGCATGCTGTTTAGTGACGAGATGAGTATGATGCCTTTAGGGAAATATGTCCGTCCTAACAGTTGGAATAAGAAGATATGGCTCTGGTTTACAACTGACAAACAATGATACCACTTGTATAGAATTCATAGTTTCTTCTTCTGGTCACAATACAGTCATTGTGATTGTTGACAACGGATCTCACTGTATAATCTTTTGATTGTATCAAGGGTCGTCTTTTTTTTTTATCGTACAGATTGGGCCGAAGGGTCTCAGATTGTTACGAAATTTTTTCCACGAATAACAAAATAAAAAAAATTCAAGGTTTTCAGTTTTCCTGTAAAACGCCCACTGAAGTTTCAATTCAGTTTCCAATTTTCCCGAACATCACTAGTTTTGAAAATTTATAGCTCAACTACGATACATTTTTTTCTAAAATGTAACGAAATTTTCTCAAGAATTTGAAAATAGTATAAAATTTAAAAAATTTCCTGCAAAATTTTCCACAGTGATGGGAAATTTCTTGGAAAAGCCGGAAAAACCATTTTCTGATTCATGAAAAATAAAAAAAAATTCTTGTTGACTAATTGATACACATTTATTGGTGAAATTTTGGCGATAGTTTTGTTTTTGTTTTTGAGTAAGTAATAAAAAATCCGAAACTCGTCTTCCAATTTGCTTAGAGATATTAAACATTTGCTTTACAGGTAAGTATGTGGTTTGTTAATTTTGTTCATGGTAGCTTCTAGGTAGACAGTTTATTAAAGTAAAGATACAAAACATACTCCTATATAAGGGCGTTTGTGAACAAACCAATCATTAGTTTACCTCGAATATCAGCAAATGGTTCATCCGTGCATGAAACGATTTCGAAGAATAGGCTTCGTCATACTTCAAGAGTCCAGTGTATTGTTACATCGAAAATTTCCCAAGGACACCATACATCACCATCGATTATAATTTTATTAACATGGCATAACGTCTCAATACTATAACATAGCCTGATGCACAATATCCCTCCATAATGCCCAATTCGTGGCTGCTCCTCTCCAATCCCTTGGGCAACTTGTACCCCCTAGACTCCACCTGGTCTGCTCAGCGTATCCTTCCAGGTTTTGCCCTCCTTATGAATACTGGGTTCGCCGGCGAGTGGCGCGAGCTCATGGTTCATCCTTCGCCTCCATAGTCCGTCCTCCTGTACTCCACCAAAGATGGTTTTTAACACCAAAAACTCCGAATCCTCGCAGGTCCTCTTCAAGCATGGTCCACGTCTTATGCCCGTAGAGAACAACCGGTCTTATTAGCGTTTTGTGCAGGATGCCCTTCGTACGGGAGCTAAGTCTGTTTGACCGTTGCACTATGGTCCAGATCACGAATTTACGAGGAAACATGCTCCCAGCGCCTAAACTTGAAACTTTACAGCAAAGTAATGTTCTACAATATGGTTTGTATCATCAAGGCCCATTTTCTGATGTTGATTAAAATTAGGGTGGTCCCCATTTTCACGGAAATACAAAAACTAACTTTTTTGTTTGCAGAAATAGACGTTTATATCCTTTGGCAAAATTTTAGCGCAAAAAATTTCATGGAATTTTTATCAAAAAAATTTTTTTGTACCTTAAAAATTGACCGATTCACAGCAATTTTTTCTCATCAACTTAGGGTGTACCATAAAAAATTGATTTTTTTTGCCCTTACTTTTTTATTTCAATTCCCACCGTAAAGTTGTGTTCAGACAAGTTTTAGAACTTTCTAAGACGCGTGTTTTGGTATACAAATTTTGCCGCTAGCTTCAATAAATCAATAGTTATTGAAGTTTTTCTTAAAAAAAATACGCCCTTTTTAAATGTTGATTCTCATGATTTGGGCAAATACAAAAAAAAATTAAAGACGTCATTTGTAAGAACAATTTATATTGTTCAACATATGTGAAAACTAGAGATATGTTATTTCTGTATCTTGAGAAAATTACATTTTAATCTGGGATAGTTCAAGAAGAAAAACTTCAATAACTATTCATTGGTTGAATCTAACGGCAAATTAAATACATCAAAATACGCGTCTATAAAAGTTCTACAACTCGTCAAAACACAACTTAACGATGAAAATTGAAATAAAAAAGTTAGGACAGAAAAACTTTTTTTTATAGCTCACTCTCAGTTGACGAGGGAAAAGTTGCTCTAAATCGGTCAATTTTAAAGCTACAAAAAAAGTTTAATAAAAATTTTATGAAATTTTTGCGCTACAATTTTGCCAAAGAATGTAAACGTCTATTTCTGCCCCAATCATGAGAATCAACATTTAAAAAGGGCGTATTTTTTTTAAGAAAAACTTCAATAACTATTGATTTATTGAAGCTAGCGGCATACCAAAGTACACGTCTTAAAAAGTTCTAAAACTCGTCTAAACACAAATTTACGGTGGGAATTGAAATAAAAAAGTAAGGGCAAAAAAATCAATTTTTTATGGTACACCCTAAGTTGATGAGAAAAACTTGCTCTAAATCGGTCAATTTTTAAGATACAAAAAAAATTTCTTGATAAAAATTCCATGAAATTTTTTGCGCTACAATTTTGCCAAAGGATGTAAACGTCTATTTCTGCAAATAAAAAAGTTAGTTTTTGTATTTCCGTGAAAATGGGGACCACCCTAATTTTAATCAACATCAGAAAATGGGCCTTAATGATACAAACCATATTGTAGAACATTATTTTGCTGTAAAGTTTCAAGTTTAGGCGCTGGGAGCATGTTTCCTCGTAAATTCGTGATCTGGACCATAGTGCCTTGTTGCTTGTGGAGCCCATAGTAAGCACGACTTCCACTGATAATCCGCCTCCGCTTCCGCAGTAACCAGTGAGCTGAGATAGACAAATTCATCGACTACCTCAAGCTCATCGCGGACGATCGTAACACTGCTGCCCAGTCGGGTCCTGTCGTGCTCGGTTCCGCCTGCCAGCATGTACTTCGTTTTGGACGTATTTATCATGAACCCAATCTTCTCTGCTTCGCGCTTTAGTCTGCTCTGCCACCGCCTCAAATGTTCTGCCGACAATATTCACGTCATCGGCAAAGCAGATAAGTTGACCGGATCTGTTGAAAATCGTGCCTCGCATGTTAAACGCCGCTCGACGCATAACACCTTCAAAAGCAATGTTGAACAGAAGGTAAGAGAAACCATCACCTTGACGAAGTCTCCTTCGGGATTTGAATGAACCCGATAATTCACCCGATATCCTCACAAAGCACTGGGTTCCATCCATCGTAGTCTTGATAAGTCGGGTCAGCTTCCCCGGAAAGTTGTTCTCGTCCATGATCTTCCATAGTTTATATCGTTTTTTTTGTTGGGGCGTATAACCACTGCGTCCACTGAGTTGAACTGTTGTGGTAGAATATCGATTAATTGTATCAAATGCGGCTTTGAAGTCAATGAATAGATGATGCGTTGGGACTCTATAATCACGGCACTTTTGGAGGATCTGCCGCAAAGTGAAGATTTGGTCCGCTGTAGACCGTCCTTCGATGAATCCTGTCTGATAACTTCCCACAAATCTATTTGCTAGTGATGACAGTCGCTGGAAGATGATTTGGGATAATACTATATAGGCGGCATTAAGGACAGTGATCGCACGATGGTTTTCACGGTCCAGCTTGTCACCTTTCTTGTAGATTGGGCAGATAACCCCTTCCTTCCACTCCTCCAGTAGCTGTTCGGTATCCCAAATCCTGACTATCAGTCGATGCAGGCAATTTGCCAACTTGTCCGGGTCCATCTTGGTAAGTTCTGCTCCGATTCCATCCCTTCCAACCGATTTGTTGTTCTTCAGCTGCTTGATGGCATCCTTAACTTCACCTATCGTCGGGGGTGGCACATTACCGTCACTTATTGCATCGACTACGCGTCTTCCATCGCTGTTTTGGTCCTCTTCCTGTACTCCATTCAGATGTTCATCGAAGTGCTGCTTCCACCTTCACGATTCCCCATCCTTATCCCGACACATTTCGCGTTTTATGTGGGCAGCTGTTCTAGTTCCTCACACTCCTGCTCCTCCTGGCGGCGCTTTTTCTCCCGGAAGAGTTGAGTCTGCTGGCGTCGCTTCTGACTGTATCGTTCCACACTATGACGGGTAGATTGACGCAGCATAAGTGCCCGCGCTGCCTTCTTCTCATTCAACACCTGCAGACAACCATCGATCATGGAGAAGGTAAAATAAAACGAAGCTCAACGCGCTCGGGTACGAAAGTAACCCCGTTGGCTTCGTAACACTCCAGGACAGCATTTGAATAGTGGCACGAAGCTAGATCAGGCTAGAAAATCGTAAGGCCCTCGTGTTGCTTCAACAGAGAAAGCAGACGTTTCTGTAGACACATTTTGGCAAACATTTCTTGGAAAACTTTGAAAGTTTCTACTTTCTTACTTCCTCCGGAAAATCAAACTTGTACTGGGTGGTGACGAACAATAGTTCTGGAAGCTGCCGGAAGTCCACGTTGACGTTAGTCTCATCATCCATGATGAGGCAATAAACCTTTGTCATCATCTGGAAGGACAGTTTCTGAGCCCGTGACTTTCCCACCGTATTTTGCCGTTCGTCACAATTTGGAGCCTTTTGCACTTTCTACGCATGCAGTCCCTTCCGGTCCTTGACTCTCTGAACGAAAGACTTGGGAAGAATCTACTTTTGGCCACATCCCTGATTGCAGTATTGGGATTCCGCATAAACGCTTTCACGACACGCTTTGGTCCTGATCACTAATAGAACATCCATTATGCTGGCATTTTTTCTTCCGTTTGATGCTCAGAGTTTCATAGTAACGTGTTATCACACGGCTCACCATTGACTGCGCGATTCCGATTTGTTTTCCGATGTACCGATCAAAGTGTTCAGGGTTTTCCAGGTGCTTGCGCAAAATCAATTCGCGACGTTGGATTTCGGGTGACGCCATTTTTTTCAATTTTCGAAAAACTGACTGCGATAAAAATACGACAACACAAAACACTCTAGACTACTTCTACCCAAATTTTCAAGAGAGAATAACCAATGGCTAATTTTCTGCAGCGTTTTTTTTCGTGATGCATATTGATGTGGAACACCCTTTAGGGGCAGATAGGATTCCTGTATCTTGAAGAGTAGGATAAGGGGATGTAATGTTAGCCTAGCTCCTTCATTCGGCTTATGTACCAAATGTGTCATTAATTTAGCGATAATCAACAAAATCATGTTGCTATTACCATGATAGATGTAATCCGAAGCAATTGAGACAATATTAATCATCTTATAGTTGTTAATTTTCGGTTTCTTGAACTTATGGGGCATCATGATTTCACTGGTTATGCTGAACAGATGATCTACACGATTTCAAGTGATCTAAATTTGGATTAATTAAATCGATAAAGCAAGTAATGCAGTCTGGATGTTGTAACCGTTCGGAGAATACTCACGAGGTTTCTTCTTTAACAAGATGGCTTTAGCGCCACTCCTGCAAGCAGGAGGCCACCTGTCGTTTGGTATTTGCCCGACCTTTTGAGACAGTCACCTCAGGGGACTCGTGAACGGCTATTAGCTCCAAGGCTCAAACACTATTGAAATAACCGCTAAATAGAAAAAACGCCAATAAATCCTGCTTGATTTCCCCCTCTGAACCTAAATAAATAAAACCCAAACTTAAACTCGCTCAATCTGAATGAGCTAACCGGAACGGAAGAAGAGTAGCCTGATATTGATGACAACGGAACGGAAAACGAAAACGGATCTCAGGAGGAGTCAATTCTATCGGACCTGCCCAAAACGAAAATTAATTCAAACCCAGTACTTCAAATCACAAATAATCAAATAAATTTATTTCCCGGTTACTCGCGACTCATTCGGGTTGGACAGAACATTCGGTTACGGGAAAAATTCACTGGGAAACAATCATGGCCATGAAAAAGAGTTTCCACATACCTGCGCAGATTTTTGGTGAGTTCTCGATGACAGGCTGATGCCGGCGGGGTACTGGCGACTCAGATGGCGACGACAACGATGTAGATGGCGACGAATCCCGATGATGATGGCGGGGTCGAAACCTGACCGCTGTCTCTGCTGAAATGGCGTCCAGCGATGGCAGACGAACTCGGGAGTATGGCCGAAATACAGATGCGGAGGGAATGGCGGCTGGACGGAAAGCTTCCGATTTTAAATTCGTCGAGAGCGTCCGGAATTGACCGTCTCCCTCAATATAGAAGCCCGCTTTCCCAAGCGACCCGGCTTCGCGTACCTTTCCGCTATGACCGAGCGGGGTTAAGGGAGACTCCTATATTTCGGATAAGGTCGGATTTGGTGTCCGACACTTGGCTACGGATCACTAAACCGCGCTCTCGGTAACCTTTCCACAGGGGTTGTAACTTTTTGTGGAATTTCGATGGATTATTGGCGTCCGTCGGGTATAATTTCGCACAGTCGTCTTGCGAACTTCACTCCCCTCCGTTTAACTACCTTGAAAGGCGGGCCTTGGCGGACTCCCGAGCTCAACTTGTGCGATCCGTGCTTCACGGACAAAACTTGGTGATGATCGTTGACACAGAAACCCAATACGTGGATCTCAAACTCCAGCCCGTACACAAAAGCGCCTGAGCGCTGGAATGTCCAACGCGAATGATACGTTTTAGACCTCGTGTAAAACTTTAATATGGCTTGAATAAATAATTACCTTTTTTGGTACGTTTAACAAATTGCGTATCTCGAGAAGATATCGCTTTACCGGTCTCACAGACCGGAGACTACGTATACTTAAATTGACTAAAAAGAATTAAAAATTCGATGTAAGCACTTCACAAGAGAAATTCACTCTTCCCATCCCCCTTTGGTACGTATCTCTTAGAACAACGTTTCAATTATTTAGATAAAGACTTTCAAAACTACGCGATAACTTCTGTTCTCCAGCCGGTATCGTTGCGAAATGATCGAGCTTAAATCCTCTTGACCCTAAGAAATGTTGATCAAACAATTATCTTTTATGCCTAATCAAAGCGCCAGCAAACAATCCGCATGGCGAATAAAGATTCCTTTTGGCTTTTCTCCTTGTTTCGTCAAGATGGTTATTTCATAGTTTGGAGCCATTGTTGCATTTCTTATTTTTATAGCATTCAACTTAGCCGAGACACAAACCAGTCGACATGCAAAATAAATGTGTGGCGAATCTAACCTAACCTATTTTGTCAATATTTACATTTGATAAATGATTCAAATCTTATCAAACCTAATTTAACCTAATTCATAATAATTCTAAATAATTCAAACGAATGAACCTGAACCAAAAAATACTACACAACGTCCAACGTTACAATGTGCAGAACATAGTTAAACGTTACAAACTAACTGTTCACATATCTAAAATAACAATGATTTTACAAGAACATCGTAGACCCACTGTTGGGTACATATTTTTTTGTATGTTCCCAACTATGGCTTGTTGTATCAATAACGTAGTAAAAAGGTTGTTATTGGTAAAATTTAAAGTGAAAATGCATGAACTTGCGGTTGTTTTTATTCAAGTGGCTCATCTAAACATAAATCGAAGAGACAAAATCATTGTATAATGAATTATAATGTTTTCATTATTGAATGGATGATAAATCATATATGAAAATCATTTAAGTGTTTCTAGGCAGTTTTACTTTAGTTTGTGTTGTGAAATGTTGTATTAAGTAAATACAGTACAGCTTACAATGCCTTTATTCATAAAATCAGAAAAAACCATACAAAGACTGCATTTAGTAATAAATCCATCAAATGGGACGAAGTTGTTTGCTCACGATACTAGAGACAAACTGGCAACAGTGGAAAATGTTCCAAGATCTCTCTCTCGTGCTATCTCAATAGGTATATATGTAGGGATAGATATCGATACCAACGATCATGTACGATCGGTCGATATATTCACCACTGTCCCTCGATATCGTTGTAAATACTGGGGCAGTGGATCAGTTGATGAACCATTCGCTGTGTCACTACTTGCTATACTATTTAAAAAAAAAATTGGTTTCTAGTGCAAGTGCAATTTGGACGAGTTGACTAAGTAAGTCCGAAGAGTTTCTCCCACCCCGTTGTCGAACATTTTGGTCCTTCGAACCGGATCCCAATACCGGTGGATTGTGGGTGGAGAACTGCGGACGAAGATAGTGCTTGTGTGCCATCGCATTCGTGAAATAATTTAAGACAAGTGCGCGCCATCGCCTAGACAGTGTCGATTGTTTAGAATTCGACGATTTGGAATTCGCCATCGCTGCATGGATCGTTTTCGAGTGTTTCTCCATCGTCGCAGAGGAATACCGTGTAAATTTTTCAACTATTTCCGGTTGGCAGTGCCTTAAAGGACGAATAACAGTTTGCTGAGCCATTTGTCAAAGCGATACGGAACTAAGACGACCAAAGAGGATTCAATCAAGGGAGTATTATTGCATGTGCATTTTGATCTGTGGTGACGTCACGCACGCGGCGCACCTGTTGGAGAGATTGTGGAAGAATATGCGATTGAAAATAAAGTTTAATTAAAATCGAATATTTGCATGCGAATTCATGTATGTGCTGATCTTTGAGTTGGGTTCCACCGTTGACGATTTGTCTTGTTTCTGCTGGATTTTTTGTTGGCTTGTTGTTCTCTTGATGATCTTTCTTTGCTGTCACCGATTTTGTCTTCTGTCACACGTGAGACGTCGAGTTGAATCGCGATTGCACGGTAGTTGCCGGTAAGTGCCGAAAATAAGAACAAATAGCGCGAAGTGATTTCTGTTAGTTCGGTGAAATAAAATTAACATAAGTGATGATTGATGAGTGATAATTGAACATGTCTAGTGATTTGAGAGATTTAAGCAAGCAGGAGCGTCAGCTTCTTGCAACTGTGGAAGGTGTAAAACGGTTCGTCGAAAATTACAACCCAGAGAGGAATAAACTGCATGTGGATGCGAGGCTGGAGACAACGATGGAGAAATACTACATTGATTGACTTGCTCTTGGAAGACGTTCATGAAAGAGCTGTCGCTGAAATAAAGGAAAAGCCGGAGGAAAAGGCTACCCGTTTACAACAGCTGGCAGTTCAACGAGAAGCTGAAAGCGCAGAAGTAGTGGAAACTTTAGAAGATACCTACTGCAAACTGAAGGCCTCTCTGCAAGTATTGTTAACTAGTAACCAGTCTGCAGTTAACGTTCAAGATAAACACTCAGCTACCAGTGCATTGTCTAGGGTAAAACTTCCGGAATTCGGTGGAGGCACTCGTGACTGGGTCACATTTCGTGACATGTTCCAAAGTCTGATCCATCGCAATGATCAACTGACAGCGATGAACAAACTTTCGTATTTGCGGTCATCGCTTACAGGAGAGGCCCTGCAGGACATAGGAACCATCGAGATTGTACGATTCTGGTGCCGAGGAATCACCCAACGCACGCAGCAATTATATATAGGTCTTACCTCTATCACAGCTAGCACACTAAAAGCCTCAGTGCTTGGGTTTGCTGATGCACGGCGGGAGTAGACAACTGTAACGCATCAAGGATATTCATGCTAGGTGGGGTAAAGACAACATGCGTTATCAGCAGTGCTACCAATATTGTTTATGGTGCCACACAGAGATGACTACTGCTAATTACTCCATTGCCTGGGAATTGTTTCAAAAACGATTTGAGAATAAGAAACTTATTGTTAAAAGCCACATCGACGCCCTTTTTGCCGTGGAGTCAATGAAGCGGAAAGGGTACGACACATTGAATCGTTTGATAAGTGAATATGATCGTAATTTACAGCAGTTGTTGAAAATAGGCGAGAGCACGGAAGGTTGGAGCACCTTATTAGTTCACATGGTGTGCTCTAGACTTGATTCTACCACCTTGCGCGCTTGGGAGTCGCATCATGGTTCTAGGGAAGTCCCTAACTACGAGGAACTTATGGATTTTCTAAAAAACCAGTGCACCATTCTTCAGTCAATAGCTCCCGTAAGAAAACTCAACCCATTGATCCCAAGAAGTCTAAATTTTCTGTAAGCCATCCATCGGTGCAGGCCTCGAATCGATGTTCATTTTGTGGAGAAGGTCAGCATTCAGCATTCCGGTGTCAACAATTCCTAAGAATTGAAGACATCCGAGCGCTACGACAAAGTAAAACGCTCGGGGTTGTGCTTGAATTGTCTGTCACCATCACATCTGGAAAGGTAGTGCACAAATGGAACCTGTAGAAACTGTCATCAGAAGCATCACACACTGCTACATCATGGATCAACGAACGGTGGAGCGAGTTCATCATCGACAAGCACCGGTTCGTCCGTCCCACACGTGCAGAATCGACCGAATAAAGTGAACACTCAGCAATCACAACCACAAACCCAGAATCAGACCACACCTACTCAAGACACTGGATCCTCAACCAGCACAATTCGCATACACAATCACCGCCCACCACAGATCCTACACTTCCAATGCCACGGTGTTCTATTTAGCGTTATTATCAAAAATAATATACCATTAAATCGGTGAACGCCAGTTGGTTTGTCATGCTATTCTATACCTCTGGGCAAATTTTCAAAAAAATCCTTGGACAAAATTTGGAGTTACGCCCTTTTTAAGTCGTAAAAGAAAAAAATCGAATAAATCTCAATATAACATCACAAAAAAACACATTTACCATCATAACGATAAACGCCAGTTGGTTTTTTACCATTCCACACGTCTGGACTTATATTTGAAAAAAAATTTCTTGTGCAAAATTTTGAGTTACGCCCTTTTAAGTCGAATGAAAATCAATATAACGTCAATAAAAACACGTATATCATCAAAATGATGAACGCCAGTCTGTTCGTATTGTCATTCTACATCTTAAAACGAAAAAGATCGGCGTTATTTGAACTTACGCCTTTTTGTGGTCGTAACTACAAAACTCGAGAAAAAAATTAATGCAATATCACATAAGATACAAATGACACATACGCGTTTCATAATTATGTTTGAGACTCTATATGTTGTTTTCGTTTTTGCGGTGTTACACCACTTTGACTTTGACTTTGGGACTTTGACAGCTCAATATCATTGGTTTGTAAACAATGTAAACTCGATTTTTTCCCGGTGTACGGCGGTGCAGTTCTGGTGTAGCTACACCGCACAAACGAAAACGACATTAGATGATAAAAAAAAGTTAATCAACGCAAGCATTGGTATTTATAACATTGTTAACAATTTATAACAAGGTGTGTTTACAACGAATACAGTACGGTTGTTTTTTGAAAGTAAACAATGGATAGTAATGAGTTCAATCGGAGAAAAGTGTGCATTCTATCCTGTCCAATAACAAAAATGTTAGACCTATGTACTTCCACTGCTGTGAAATAAGTCATTTGCTCGATATTGCCAATCGACAGTGGTATTATCCGTCATCTATATGTACATCGTGCAGAGGGAAGTGTAATACAAACAATGGTTCAAAATAAGAAATCTTGTACCTGTACAAGTACAAATATGACTCTACACAGCTTTCCAGGTCTACTGGTACATGCAATTGTGAAATTTTCCGGGCTGCGAAAGTAGTAATTGGGAAAAATTTACCCGGTGTAGTTCCGTAGAAGGTGAAGCCAGGCCGTCCCAGAAAGAAAGTTTTTGATGTGGGTAAAGTGGTTCGCATTTGTAACGTTTGCCTGTCTGAAATTAAGCGTACTCTTTTGAGCAAACAGATTTTTTTTCTAAAATTCTGAAGGCTAAAAATTTTCCGTCAAAATCAGCAGAAGCTGCGGTGTCCTATTTTCTAACTGAGAAAGCGTCATCATCCGGTATAGACATCAACTTATATGTTCTTTACATAAATAATAATAAGAATTTCATATACTTAGGTGGCAATCAGATTCGTCTCTCTAATCGTCGAGGTAAGTCGTCTCTTAAACAAAAACATCACTCGCATCAGTCTCAAGCAATAAAGCCAAAACGTGCTCCGATGACCTCCCGAGCAGGACCAAATAGCTTGATAACTGGCCTTGGTGTTAAGGAGCTCAGATAAAGAGGTACCTGAGGATAATACCATAAAATTGTTCCCACAATGTTATGCGAATACCAAATTTTGCTTCCAATTCTTAAGTATTTTGGTTAGGTATTTTACCTCTTAATCTGAGCTGTTTGATACCAAAGCAAGTTATCAAGATCAAAACTAGGTATTCATAAGTTGTTGTCTCCTGCTCGGGCTATTTAACGTTTAAACGGAAAATTGCGGAAAACTCTAGATAATGATTGTTAGATGAACTAGCTTTTTACACAATTGTTTACAGGCGCCATGAAGGGTCCGGAATAATGTTTGGACCTGGAACAAAAAAAAAGCGTTTGAAGATGAATTCACAAGCAATCTTTTTAGTATGATTAGGCTTGGAGAAGGTATTATTGGACATAATGTTATAGTCGTGAAAATCTCAGCTAAACTGACTTACTTTTCAATTGGTTAAAGCTGTTTGAAAAATGCATTGTGCGTCTACCAAAAATTATGTTTCTAGGCGGTTACTGACCCATATATTCATATATCGATTTGCTTTAAAAACTCTGCAATTACGGTAATTTCAAAAGGGCGTAAGTAACCAATTTTATCCTCAAAAACCAACTGGCGTTTATCGTTATGATGGTAAATGTGTTTTTTATGATGGTAACTCAAATTTTGTCAAGGATTTTTTGAATATTTGCCCAGAGGTATAGAATAGCATGACAAACCAACTGGCGTTCACCGATTTAATGGTATATTATTTTTAATAATAACGCTAAACAGAACACCGTGAATGCACACAAACGCTCTACCGACAAGTATACAGACTTCATCTCGTCAAGTTTTGCTCTCCACGGCCATAGTGAGCGTCATCGTTCGCTATGGAAACTCTAGAATTGCTCGAGCACTGCTCGATTTTTGCTCTGAGTATTGTTTCATCACCACAAACCTGTATCGGAAACTAAAATTGAAAGAGGTGGCCAGCCATTTGTCCATAGCTGGAATAGGAGGCAATGTTGTCCGAATAGTTTCTCCCACCCCGTTGTCGAACAAAGTTGCATCCACGAATAGACCCAATTTGGTGCTTATAGACCGACACTAAATCCATATCCCTCGAAAGTTTCTGACTTCATAAAAAGAGTTGTGTAACTTTTCGTGATACATACTACCAAATGTCTTATCAAACTTATCTTAGAAAGTGTCTAACTAGTTGCATCTCGCTTACAGCTTAAAAACTTTGAGTTAAAATGAAAAATGTGAACCCTGGTTGCATAATAAGCTGAGTCAAGGGACACATACCCTATCAAATGAGCTTTCAAGTGATGGTGAGTTTTTAAGTTTTATAAGTTATGATTAGCGATAATATGATTATTTTTCATATCCTGTGAAGATTCAAGAACCAAAAAAATAAATTCCATAAAGAAAATTGTTTTATCTTGATTTTTAATCGTTCTTATACTTTCAGAGACACCCTATATATCATGGATACAATTGATTCTGCGGAACTCAACGCAAAGAATCTCTTGTTTCGCTATTTATAGCAATGAACATACTGCCAACCCATCATCAATGTTTGTGATAATGCCCGTCTAATGGCATCCTTTATCTGATTGCTAAGATTTCTATAGCTCTTTTTTCTTCTTCGATGGTCACGGTTACCCAGTACTCGAAAACCGGAAAAACTTGCAACCCAAATGTGATAATTTATCTCTAATTTGCGCATGACTTTAACACATTTTACGACGACCGTGAAATCCGGTAGCAAAATTGTGCGGCCCATCGGCGTGCACAGAGTCGATTGTGGTATG